>CATKHJ011182895.1:0-13799 GCA_949750685.1 Vernicia montana | reverse complement strand
AGCAAAAAACTGGAAAAACTGAGAAAAAAGAAAAAAAAATGGTTTTCTGGATGAATGAGCTTTAATGATCAACCATGCTCTGATACCATGTTAGAACAAGAATAACAGAGAAGAATTGAGTGTTTTATATATCTTGTATTGTGTTTAATACAAGAGAATTACAATCTATTTATAGGAAAATATCAACACTAATTAAGTCATGAATGGTGGAAGCTAGCTGGAGCTTTACATTGAGGTAGCTGGAGCTGCACATGGAGAAGGAGTTAGAGTCTAAGGTGGTGGGTGAGATTGAGTGTGTATTTTTGACTAATTTATTATTGTATTTACATTAACAATATTCATAATATATCAAGGCATGATTTCTCTATTTTTACTCTTTTTTAATACCACTAAATAATTTTTTATTTTTTATTGGTTCGTATTCATAATATTCATTTCAAGGTTTAATTAGTGTTAAAATTTGTTACTCATTTTTTTTTTCTATGATTTTTAGTATATATTGATTCTTTTATATATATATATATGATAATGATACAAGCCACACACTTTTCTGGATGTAGGTTAGTTGCTTTGGAGGAGATTCTGAATCTGATACTGAGGATTACTGGAGGTCAGACTAAAATAAAATCCTTTGGTTATGAATTGTCAAGTTAAGGTATTTATTTATTAATTAACACTGCATATTTCTGTTTTATAGATGCAAGAACATATAGGCCTAAATTTCTTATCAAATCCCAGTAAGGTAACACGTCAATGTTTTCTGTTTTTTTTTTTTCCTTTTAATTAAGTGATATTTGATAAAACTGAAAAATTAAGTGTTAAATAATATAAGTAATATAACTTTTAAAATATAAAATTATTAAAAAATTTAATCACTTATTGTATTCAGTATAATATAAATTTTAAGTTAAAAATTTTAAAATATCATTTTAAAAATGTCTATATAATTATTTGTTAATTATATGCAATATACATAATATGATTTTTTTTTTATTTTGCAATATATTTGTTTAATAATTAAATTGATGTGATATTCTCATGTAAACCTATACTATATAATTTTACATTGTTTAAAGAATTAAATTGATTTGATATTCTTATTTATTTATTTATTTTTTGTATGCATTATTTTTTTTATAGGCATGGAAACCAACAGAAGTGGTTCATCATCATAATTAAATGTCTGGTAAATATGTTGTAATCAATTGCTATATATGTAGTTTTATTCATATATAATATTTTATATTTGACTTATGTTATATTGTAAATTTGCAGGATATATTTTAATCCAGATTCGTTCTCATTCTTGAATTAAGATAGTTTGCAATTTTTAGGTAATTTTAGTCTACTATTCTCAAAATAAGTTTAAAATATGTAGGACTTTTTTTAATATTTTTTATTTTATTTAAAGTGTAATATTTATTTTTAATTTGTTTATTATTAGCACATATGTCCTTCATTTATTCTTTCATTATATTCATCAGTTATTATTAAAATAGTTTTTTTATTTGTTTATATCTTAATGTATAATATTGTCACGATCTAATTCCAAAGCCACGATGATTTTAGGGCAAGAGTAAGTTTAAAACTACCATACACCCGTATAACCCAATAATATCAATGAATTTCCGATCAATAAAATATTATTTTCAATATCATGCATATATTCTATCACATATTAGTCCAATTATACAATTTATAATACCATTCCATTATATCTTAATTAAACAGAAAATATCTATTGTTTAAATCCATTCAAATACTACGGAATATCTAGAGTAATAATAAAACAACATACCACAAAGCAATTTAAAGATTTAAATCAAAAATAGCTTCTTGTAAAGGAAAGGAAGGTAATAAGCTCAATCTTCTCTATTTCTAGTCTCTTATACTTTAGCACCTGAAAAAAAAAATAGTGAAGAGGGGTAAGCTTTTAACTCAGGGAATTATGTAATATACCAATATTTGGGAGCTGTATGAAGAAATATCATACATCAAAATAAGAGTTAGAACAATAACATATATGTGCTGGGAATAAATGACACCAAATCGACAGAACAATATCAATCAATCAATTAATCAATAACAATCAATAAGGGCAATAACTTCTCCCTTTTAACGCATACTTGGCCGAGTATACGCTTAGAGTACATAGTCATCTCTAGGTAGGACACTGATAAATTAGACTCTATTAGTTCAGTCACTGATGCACACGGCCTAATGGTTTATCTCCCATTAATATATGCGTTTTGTCACAATTATGGTATATGGTTCGGTCAATAGTTCGGTAGGAACAATAACAAAATATAAACTCAAGTGGTCTTTCAATAATCAATAGGCAATAATTAATAAAATCAGGTCAATAAAAGATTATTAACAATAAATCAATATGGTCAATAGAACAATAAGAATTCAATGGTCAATGTCAATAACGATAATATCAATAAAAATCAATAAGCAATATGATTATTTAGAATAAATAAATCAATAGGATTTACAATAAATAATTTTATGATAGTTTACCATGTACCGATATATTCCATAACTCACCTCTTTATGTTAATTTCTCTAATTAATTTCAATCATTTCAATAAGATTCAACAATATCTGATCCACTGGCCTACAATAAAATTCTTAATTTAATTATTATCGGATTTGTACTTAGGATTTCTATAAATCCATACTAATTAATTTAATAAATCTTGCATTAAAAATCACTATTGATATGATCCATTACTCAATCATATAAAACTATCACGTTCTAAAATTAGAATAATTATTTGAAACGAATTTAGAAGATTGATCGTTTCTCACTGGAGGTTCGCCGAAAAAGTCACATGGAAATTATATCAGTAACGGATTTTAATGAAATAGATATGAACGAACTCATCTTGGAACGGTAGATCCAAATATACCAATCGATTCTGTCGTTCGTCGAAGATTCACCGGAAAATTGCTTCGGTAGTCTTGTTGTCGCCAGATTCCAGTAAAAAATTCAAGTTAGTCCAAAATTAACAAATGGTATACTAAATGAAAGCTAGGAAGATGAGGAATTCAACCGTACCAGAATCATTGAGAACGGAGGTCGGGAAGTAGTCGGAATGAAGCTCAGAAGTCCTTATCGGCGGCACGTGCGGTGTCGTATGGCGATAGGTTAGATGGCGTTGGAAAACTCGTTGTCTCCTCTTTCCAATGTTAGCGTGCGTGTGGTGGTCTGATGACCGGACGATGGCGGATTAGGCTGCAGAAGTCTTGCCTCTCTTTTCTCTCTCCTCTCTCTCCCTCTCTCTGTCTGTCTCTGTCTGACAGCAGCACTGATTGGTCCTAAGGATCAATCAACTGCTTAAATAAAGTTTTAGTTTTTTTTTTGAAATAATTTTAATAAATAATAAATAATAAATTAATACTAATAATTTATTACTAGTAATAAAATATCAATAATAAAAATTTTAATTTGCTATTTATTGTCAATTAGATTTTTGAACAATGTCAATAAATATTATTAATACTAATAACAAATAATCAACAATTACTAAAACAACTATAATAGCATTTTTACAAAAATAATAATACTTTAAAAATTTTCTTAAAAAAAATTTATCACTTAGAAAATTTATTTCATTTAATAAATAAAATACCCAAAAATTTAATAATTGATATAATTAAAATTCAAGGTATTACAATCTTTCTCTTTTAAGAAAATTCGTCCTCGAATTTTAAATAAAAGCAATCAATCAATATAAAACATTACTTTCATTTCATTAAGATAGCAATAGTTCAATATTTTTAAAAATACAATACTAATTTAAACAGTCGGAAATAGAAAGGGATATTTATCTCGCATACTTTGCTCACTCTCCCAAGTACACTCTTCCATAGTTTGATTTCGCCACAATACTTTTACCATTGGGATATCCTTATTTCAAAGCTTCATAACCAATATATCCACAATAGCAATCGGTACTTCTTCATAAGATAAATCTTGCTTAAGATCCAATGGTTGAGCTTGCAATACATGAGACGGATCCGAAACGTACTTACAAAGCATCGAAATATGAAACACTGGATGAACATTCTCCAAATTGGGTGGTAGTGCCAGTCGATATGAAACCTGTCCCACTCGATCCAGAATCTTAAAATGACCAATGTACCCCAGAGATAATTTACCTTTCTTACTGAATCTCATAACACCCTTTATTAGTGAAATTTTCAAGAACACATAATCACCAATGGCAAACTAAAGATCATTTCTCTTAGGATCAATATAGCTCTTTTGATGACTGAATGTTGTCTTCAATCTTTCCATTATGAGGCATATATTTTATGAAGTGTACTGAATCAATTCAGGTCCTTCTATAAATTCTCACCTACTTCATCCCAACAAATAGGAGATATGCATTTTTTTTCTATACAATGCTTCATAAGGTGCCATCTTGATCGTGCTGTGATAACTGTTGTTGTAGGCAAACTCAATCAAAGGTAGATGCTTATCCCAGTTTCCTCCAAAGTCTAAAATACACATTCTCAACATATCTTTTAAAGTTTGGATGGTTCTCTCAGATTGGCCATCCATTTAAGGGTGGAAAGTTGTACTGAAATCTAATTGTGTGCTCAATGACTCTTGCAACTTTTGCCAAAAACTCAATGTGAATTGTTCCCTCTATCGAAAATAATAAAAACTAGAACTCCATGAAGTCTCACTATTTCATCAATGTACAGTTGAGCGAACTGTGAAGCTGAGTAAGTGGTCTTAACTGGCAAGAAGTGAGATGACTTGGTCAACTGATCTACAATTACCCATATAGAGTCATACCCACTCGAAGTCCTTGGAAACCTAACCACAAAATTCATAGTGATTTTTTCCCATTTCCATTATGGTAGTGGCAATTCTTGAAGTAATCCAGAAGGTTTATGGTGTTCAAACTTAACTTGTTGACAGGTTAAGCATTTTGCCACGAATTCAGCTATGTCCTTCTTCATTCCGTCCATCAATAAGAACTCTTTATATCATGATAAATTTTAGTTGCACCCGGATGTACATTGTAAGTTGCATAATGGGCCTCTTTCATAATTTGTTCCAGTAAGTCATCAACCGCAGGAACACATAATTTAGTGCTACATCTCAATACTTCATCTACAATAGTAAATTCAAGAACTTTTTTTGCTTTCACATCGCTCTTCAGTTTTACCATTTGAGGATCTTTGTCCTGAGCAGCTTTAATTTAGTCAATCAATAGTGGTTTGATTTGAAAGTAAGCAAAAATTACTCTAGAATCTGGCACTTCAAATCGAACGCCCATATCATACAGACTTTGCATTTCTTTTATCAATGACCTTCGGTGCACCTAGATGTGAGCTAAGCTTCCCAATGACTTTTGGCTTAGAGCATCTGCTACTACATTTGCCTTCTCTGGATGGTACATAATCTCACAGTTATAATCCTTAAGCAATTTCATTCATCTTCTTTGCCTAAGGTTTAGATCTTTCTGCTGGAAGACATACTTTAAACTCTTATGATTAGTGTAAATCTCACACTTCTCCCCGTAGAGGTAGTGTCTCCAGATCTTCAAAGCAAACACTATCGCAGCCATCTCCAAATCATGAGTTAGGTAATTTAGTTTATGCCTCTTTAACTGTCTAGAAGCATAAGCTATTACTTAGCCATTTTGCATCAAAACACAACTAAGTCCCACTCGTGATGCATCACAATATACTGCATACCCTCATTCATTAGATGGTAGTGTCAAAATGGGTGCCAAAGTAAGACAAGTCTTGAGTTTCTGAAAACTCTCTTCACAAGCATCCGACCATTGATACTTTACTTGCTTTTGAGTAAGACTGGTCAAAGGAGGTGCTATTTTGGAGAAATCTTTAACAAATCTCCGATAATAACCTACTAAACCCAAGAAACTTCTGACTTCTGTTACATTGGTGGGTCTAGGCCAATTGAGGATTGCTTCCACTTTCCTTGGATCCACTTATAGTCTTTCCTTGCTTATTATATACCCCAAGAAACACACATTATCAAGCCAAAATTCACATTTGGAGAGTTTAGCATACAACCGATGCTCTCTCAAAGTTTGCAATACCATACGGAGGTGCTCTTCATGTTCTTCCCAACTCTTTGAAAACACCAGAATGTCATCAATGAATACAATGGCAAATTTGTCTAAGTAAGGATTGAAGACTCGATTCATCAAATTCATGAAAGTAGCTGGTGCATTCGTCAACCCAAAAGACAAAACTAATAATTCATGATGTCCACATCTTGTTCAAAATGCTGTTTTGGACACATCCTCCTTTCAAATTCTCAATTGGTGATAACTTGATCTCAAATGTATCTTTGAGAAATAACTTGTGTGAGACTTCGCCCGAACGCCCTTCCCCTCACTCGGGAAAAAAGAAATGCCTTAAGGAAAGGCGAGCGATTTTTAAGGGAGGTTTAGGTACGAGTTTTGATGCTCACGATTGGAAGCGGCTATCGCCTCGAAAAATTGATTTGATTTTTGGAAATGGTTCGGGAGTCGCCACCCTAATTTATTTAAATGAAAAAATTAAGAAAAAACCCAATTTGACTCCAATTCATTAATCTTTGATTAATTTACCTAAAGATAAATTACTAATCTTCAAACCAGGTTGAGTTCGGAGACTAGATTTTTTGTTTTAAATAATCTCAATTTGGCTTTTAAGTTTGATTTGACTTTTTTTTTTTTTTTTTTATAAATTGATTTCATGAATGATAAGTACTAATTGCAATTTAAAGTGCATGAGCATGATATAATTATGAATGCATGGAAAAAGTAAAGAGCAAGTAATTAAATAATTGCAGTAATTAAAATTTACAAGAAAGTATAAATTAAAATAAAATGGGAAGGGGATTGATTGAGATTTGGATTTGAGACTTGGATTTAGATTCCAAGCATGTCTACATATTCCATTGAATGGAGATCAAAACCTACGTAGTTCGTTCCACGGTGAAGTGGGTGAGTTTAGGAATTGATCAAATTGATTTGATTTAATTTGGGGTGATTTTGGGGTTGGTGAGAGAATATGATACACCTTCTCTTTAGGAGATTTTGAGTGGGCGGAGTGGTTTTTCCGGACCGAAATTCTGTTTTATCGGTTTTGGATGATGAATTTAAATTAATTTCGGAGGAAATTAATTTGATGATTTGATTGCTTAATTACCCAATTTTTTAATTAATTAAAAAGATTAATTAATTAAAGTGGTTAATTAAAAGGATTAATTAACCAAATTGAGTGAAAGCTAATTTAAAATTAATTAATTAAAATCAAAAGGGATTTTTAATTAATTAATGTGATTACTCAAAATGCGTATAGAGATTAATTAGAGAGAGAGAGAGAGAGAGAGAGAGAAATAGAGTAGTAGATAGCCATCAATACTAGCTCTAGGGGTGAATTGAAATGAGGAATGGAGGGGGGCATTTATAGGAAAAAAAATGAGGGGTGAAAAGACCAAAAGGGGCTAAAAAGTAGGTTAAAGAAAGGGTAAAAAGGTCATTTTCGAGCACAGAGGTACAACCGCCAGAGCGGTTCCCGGACGTGCATTAGAACTGCGCTTGTTCGCGTTAGAATCTCGTGGAGGTGTCAGAAATTTGTGGTCGGCCACTGGCGAGTCTAGCAAATTCGCAGGAGGGGTTGGCGCATCCGCCAGCTCAGCAGGCTGACGCGTTTGACACCTGTCTGTACGACTGAGTCAGGCGCGTCAGTGCAGATGTGCCAAAATGCTTGCGGCGGACTCTCGGCGCATCCGAAAACCTCATTCGCGGCGGTTGCGAGGTTGCCTGGCGGATCCGGGCAGGTGGCCTGCAGATCCGCAAGCCCTCCTCGTAACACTCGCCTGGCAGTGGGGTCCTCAGATTTATTTTTGTGATTTTCGGGGTCTCCGGGTCAGTTTTTTGGGGCTTTCGAGTCAGTTTTCGGGGGTATTCTGAAGTCTAAAAAATTACTGGTCAATGGTGGTGGATCCGAAATTAATTATCGGACCATTTGACAGTCAGTTTTGGGAAAGTACTGTTTGGTACAGAAAGGCTGGTCAGGATTGGAAAAGTGATGTCGGTTTCTGTTGGAAAATTTAAATCGTTTACCTTTCGGGGGTGCTGCCCCCTTGACCCCTACCTACTAACCGGCTAGTGGGACTGTCGTACCAGTTCTGCGTAGCGTACTAAATTTAGCAAGTGTCAAGATGCGGCAACATCATGAGGGTGCAAAATTGAGGGTTCACAATTGCCCCCTCATCATAATTGTCTTGTCTATAAGGTGATTCTGATGATAGTGAACTCGGGAGAATGAATGGTACAAGGAACCAAAGTGATGTCTAGGTTAGTGCTTGGACATGTATGGGCGAGAGATATGGTTGAAAAAGAATGATGGCAAAAGGAACCATATGGATATTTAAGCAATTGTTCCTAAACATCTATGGGTGGAGAATGTGATTGAGTTTGATGGAAAATGGACCACATGGATGTTTAAGTAATCGTTCCTAAAAATTTATGGGTGGAAATTGATTAATAAATGGAAACAAAAAGAGGAACCAAAGGGATATCTAGGCAAGTGGCTAGATATTTTTGGGTGAAAGATGGGGCTGACTTAGATAAAAAGCCGGGGGAAGGAACTAGAGAGATGTCTAGATGATTGTTTCTAGACATTTATAGGTGAATGATTGATTTTGATAAGATAATTTTAGTGAAATGAGAGCATCGGCTTATGACGAGTCGGCTCGAGAGATTCTTAAAAAAGAAGAGTCTCGGCCTATGGCTAGTTGGCTCAAGAAGTTTTTGAAAAGAGGAGAGTCTCGGCCTATAGCAAGTCGGCTCGAGAGATTATGAAAAGAGGAGAGTCTCGGCCTATGGCAAGTCGACTCGAGATATTTTGAAAAGAGGAGAGCCTCAGCCTATGGTGAGTCAGCTCGAGAAGTTCTGAAAAGATGAGAGCCTCGGCCTATGGCGAGCTGGCTCGAGAGATTCTGAAAAAAGGAGAGCCTCGGCCTATGGCGAGCTGGCTCGAGAGATTCTGAAAAGAGAAGAGCCTAGACTATGGCGAGTCGGCTCGAAAAGTTTATGAAAAGATGAGAGCCTCGACCTATGGCGAGCTGGCTTGAGAAGTTTCAAAAAGATTTTGATAAGGGAAGAGTCTCGACCTATGGCGAGTCGGCTCGAGAGGTTTTAATCGATCAGGTGGAGGACCCTTTTGACTTGGGAGAATCGGGTTGGGGACCCTACTCCGTGTAAAGATTATCTAGAAAGGGAAAACCTTGCTCTGTGCAAGGGTTATCTGAAAAAGGGAACCTTGTTTTGTGGAAAGGTTATATGAAAATAGAGCCTTGCACTATTCGAAGGTTATCTGAAGATGAGGGACCTTGCTCTGTGCAAAAGTTGTCATTTGATTGAAAGACATAAGTCTTGAAGGCCATTTTGGGATTGTTTGAAGATGAGAATGCATAATGGTGTATGACTGCGGATGATCGCACATACATGTATGTTTGTGTATAGATGATGCATATTTATGTATGTATGTTTTGGGATTCATGAACTCTATGTTAAAGACGATCTGTGATGATGCATCTAATAGATGAATGTATGGATGCAAGAGGGTGGATTCACGAGTTTGCTTTATGTATGTTATGAATGCAATTTGCATGTGATGTCAACTCTTTAAATGTGATCTGGGAGCAAAATGGCTTGAAGGTTGTGAAATGATTCTTTGTTGGGTTCCTAAGGCTATCTTAGGAAGGTTTGACAAATCTGTGATTTTTTGAGTGATGACCATGACGGGTAATCTAGACCTTAAGCAGAAAGGTGTTTATGCAAACTTAATGCCTTGAACCAATGATTGGTTATCTGAAAAGGTGATTTTCGGAAGATGGCAAAAGGAACCAGCTTGATGTCTAGGTGAGTGTTTAGACATTTATGGGTGATGTGGGTGTTTTCAAGATAAAAAAGGATGGAAAAGAGAGTCTCAATTTATGGCGAGTCGGCTCAAGAGATTTGAAAAAGATGAGAGCCACGACCTATGGCGAGTCGGCTCAAGAGATTTGGAAAAGAGGAGAGCCTTGGCTTATGGCGAGTCGGCTCGAGAGATTTGGAAAAGAGGAGAGCCTCGGCCTATGGTGAGTCGGCTCTAGAGGTTTGGAAAAGATTCTGGTAAGGGGAGAGCCTCGACCTAAGGCGAGTCAGCTTGAGAAATTTTGAAAGAGTTTGGCATGAGTAGAGCCTCGACCTATGGTGAGTCAGCTTGAGAGATTTGGAAAAGAGAAGAGCCTCGACCTATGGCGAGTTGGCTCGAGAAGTTTTGGAAGAGAAGAGAGCCCTAGCCTATGGCAAGTCAGCTTTAAAAGTTTTGAAAAAGAGGAGAGTCTCGGCCTATGGCAAGTCGACTCGAGAGATAAGATTTAATCAATCGGGTGAACTCTTTTGACTTGGCTGATCGGGTGGAAGATCCTTGGTGAAGATATTTGGTTGATTTTGATTTAAGGAGATTGACCTATCTATTCAGCAACTTAGGTCTTGAGTTTTGGATGTTGGACTCTCTTTGAACAGTGAGAGGGATATGCTTTGATTTTGGTCTACGGTGGGACTTTTCGGGCGGCTTGATTTCATCAAGGAGCTGGGGCTTTGGAAATGAGAGGTAGGTCTTCCACAAATGGCTTGGGTGATACGGATTCTGAGAGAGGTTTGATCAGTTCTAATTTTGTCAAGGAGCTTCAGCTTTGTGGTTTTGTTACTATGACTCATGGAAATGAAAGAATGCATTATGTGGGCTAGGAAGACTCTTGGGGATGGTGCTTTTAGGATTCAGTGAGATTGGCATAGAGGTCGGGATGGACTTTTAAGGAATGAAAGGGAGCCAAATGGTTTGGGTCTTTTGGTGACTTAAGCACTTTGATAGGAAGACACGACTTAGAGGTCATGCCCTTGATAAGGGATGATTGACTAACCGAAGATGACTCAAAAGGACGTGAATGACCTAAAAAAAAAACATGCCCTTGATGACACGTAAAGGTGACTTTTACTTGCGACGATTTGACTTTGAACACTTTATTTATTTTCTATGATTCTTCATTGAAAGAAGGAATTGACACAAAGGAAAGACGACCTCGAGAAGGGTAGAGTTGTTTGACTGCTTTAGGAAGAAAACGAGATAGGACACATTACCCATTTTTTATTTTGAATATGACAAATGGATCTTGACATGACTCCTGATAGAATTCAATTTGAATGACATACTTTTTTTTTTTTTTTTTTTTTTTAATTTTAGCTCTAACTTCTGCCTGAGTCGCCCTATCGGGTTTTCAACTCGACGAGCTTGCTTTAATTTTTGCCTAAACTGCCCTTTTGGGTTTTTAACTTTGCGAGCATTTTCTTATTATTATTATTATTATTTTTTGGCAAAAAAACCAAGTGAATGACACATTTAGGAATAGAGGAAATAAGAATAAGATGATTTGTCATGTGAACAAAAATGTCTTCTATTATGATTTGGATAGCACACGAGTCAGGCTGCCTACGTATCCCTTACATCATTTTTCTGTCATTTTCTTTTAAGGGAATCAGATCCACGTAATTCTGATTTGAGTGCACTGAAGATAGAGAAACTAATTACAGACACTACATTTAGACAAAATATCACTTTAGTTGATCTAGTTTACAAGGGTTGGGGGATTTGTTCCCGTCGACGTTCATGATGGTGACGCCTCTGTTGGATATATTTTTCTTGAGTATGTATGGTCCAACCCAATTTGGTCTGAACTTTTCTCTATAGGTTGTGCACGGGAGCTCGGATTACATTTAGGACTAGATTCCCTTCTTGCAAACCTTTGTTTTTCACCTTTTGTTGAAGTGTCTGGCTAGCTTCTGTTGATAACCTTGAATCTTGTACAAAGCATCCATTATCTTTTTGTCAGTGGCATTCAGCTGGTCATGGTACCATTTGATTCACTCTGCTTTCATTATTCGCCGCTCCTGCTTGTGGGTCGGAATCTTGTGAACCACAATGCTTGGGTCTATCCTTACCATGTCATTGGTTCCCATGCAAAACAGTCTAAGAAATCATAAGCCCTTTCGGTTGATGCTAGTCTGTCATGATATGTATGATTTTTGGTTTTTTCTCTATACCAATAATTGACTCTTTGCCTTTTTCATTTTTATTTATTTATTTATTTTTGGTGTATCATTCAGGCTGGATTCAAAAAGAAGGCACATGAGATATACGATGAAAGATAAAATTCAAACTTTTCATTAAAAGTATTATCAAAATTTAAAGACAGACTCAAAAGAAAAGCTAGACTTAGCAGATTCTGACTCTGGTCAATTACAGACCCAAAAAGAGAGAAAAATGACTCGATAAAGTCTAACTCTAACTTTGACTCAAAAGAAAAGAAAAAAGCATAAGACTTGACAGACTCAGACTCAAACTCAGGATTGACTGAACTCAACTTGATTGATGGACTCGAACAAGGGCACGTCAGCTAGGCCGATGTTCTCCTCAAAGTGCTAGTCACTGGGTAAGTTTGCTTAACTTTTAAATTTGAGGGAATTGATAATGTCCCTAAGGTTGATAGGCACATCGGGTACGGGTTCTGGAGGGAGGATATTTTCATCATCAATGAGATCTTGGATTCGATGCTTTAAGCTCTTGCACATGTCAGTTTCGTGCCCAACTCCTTGGTGGTACTCACAGTACTCATTAGACTTGTAGTTTCTAGATGGATGGCTAGGGGGTGCTTTCGCTCTAGAAGCCTAACCATGTTGGTTTCAAGGGCCATCTTGTAAATCGCACTTAAAGGAATACCTAAATTAGTGAACTTTCTTTTCTATGATTTACAAGATTGTTGGTTGGTGATGGTAGCTACCTCTCTACCTTTCTGTTTGGTGAAGATAATAGAAGTGGAAGCACAAGGGTTACTATTCTTACATCTTTTCCCAACTGTGTAAGCTTGTTGGAGCACAGTGATTAGGGATGGCAATGGGGCGGATATGGGGCGAGTTTTTTATTACCCGTACCTGGCTGTGAACCCTGAATTTTATACCGTCTGAACCTTCGAACATGCGAATAAGTCTCGAAAGCTGAAACAGGCAAGAAAGGGTCAAAAAATTGGACGAATCGGCCTCGTCAGACTTGGAGGACCGCACAGGGTCCCTCAGGGACTGCACATGGCCTGTATGGTTCCGCACAAGGCTGTACGGTTCTGCACAGGCCCTGTGCGGTCCTGAAATGGGCCTGTATGATTCCCTCCTCCCTGTGCGGTCCAGATTGATCTGTGTGCGGTCCCAGAATGAATGTGTGCGGTTTTGACGTTTTTGTTTAGTTTTCCCATATTGGAAAAACGTGAGAAATGTCCCCCCCCCCCCCCCCCCCTCCCTCCTACCTATATAAACCCTTCATTTCTATTCATTTCTATACAGTTCAATACACTTGACTAGCAAAAATCAAACCTAATTGGTTAAAAGCTAGCATTTTTCAAAAGGCTTGGTTCAAAAGAGCTGCCTTTTAGTTCAAAGTTTTTCTTTTGGGTGGTTGTTTGTGGGTTCTCTCAAGCTAGTTCGAGGGAGTCCTAATAGCCGTCCTAGTAGCCATTTGGAGGCTTTGGTTCCGCCGAGTCAAGTCAAGGTGGAATTATGATCCGGTCGCCCGCTCCGTCCATACGTCCCCAAGCCTCGTCTTCAAAAGGTATTTATTTTCTTCTCTTTTCATTTATTTATTTTATTTGTTTTAAGTTTTGTTTTGCTTCTTTGTTGCTTTGTTTGCTTTTGTCTTCTTTTTAACTTAGTTTCTTTTTA
>CATKHJ011182736.1:0-14743 GCA_949750685.1 Vernicia montana | reverse complement strand
AGAAAAAGAAACAAAAAAGCAGTAAAGGCTTAGAAAATTGGGAAAGCTAAATAAAAAAAAAACGGTATAAAAACCAAAAAGAATTAGCAAAAAAGTAACAAATCAAAACGCGGGGTATAAAACTAAATAAAATAAAAAATTGGGTATATATATATATATATATATATATATATATATAAAAAGTAAGAATGATTAAATTATCATTTTTTTAGTAATTAACACTTGAAATTTTTATAAACCCAATTAATAACATATAAGAATAAAATTTAAAAAAAATTAATATTTTATTGATTATCTAAAATGACATATTTATATTTTTTTTCTGTAAAATGTCAATTAGAATGTAATGAAAGGAGTACTATATCTACCACTTATGGTTTTATCATTTTTAAATTTAAGTAGTTAACTTAATTGATGCTCAATGGCTTATCTAATTTTTGGCACGAATTATATATATATATATATTTTTATTATTATGACCTATTAAGTTTTTTTTTTTTTTGAATTTTTTACTTTTATATACAATTTAAAAGTTATTTTAATTTTTTTTAATGTGTTACGTAATTTTTAAAAAAATTAAATTTATATGAAGTTATTTTATTCATTTTTTTTGTGCCATTATATTTTAGTAAGTTTGAATTAAGATATATACATATTACTTCTTCCGTTTCACAATAACTGTCGTTTTAGGAGGATGTACACATATTAAGAAAATTATTAAATATTTTTAATTTTAATTAATATGGATAAATATACCCTTATTTTCTCTCACCAAATAAGAAAAAATATAAGAAATATTAGAATTGAAATAAGGGTAAAATTAAAAAAAAAACTAATAAATGCTGTATTAAACTCCTAAAACGACAATTATATTGAAATAAAATTATTTTTTTAAAAAAACAGTTGTTGAGAATCGGAGGGAGTAATATATAATTTTTTTTTAATTTTTTAATTAGTCCATGTATAATAATTTTGACTCATATTTTCATCAGATAAATATTTAAAATTATATAAAAAAATAATATTTAAATTTAATAATAATAATAATAATTTGTGTATGTTGAAATATTTTAAGAAAATATAAGTTAAATAAAAAATGGCTGGCCATTTTCTCTAAAACCCAGTGAGCTCAGCTTAAGGCCCATCTTGGAAATCGTTATAGGAATTGTCATGGTTCGTGTCAGCCAACACTAAAAAAAGCCGATTTCACTGTCACACTGCTCTCAGCCCTGCAAAAGATTTTATTAATATTATAATTCTTCATTTTCTCTTTTCTTTTCTTCCTCCTAGATGAATCCAAAAAATATATATATATATATATATTCCTTTAATGGATATGTACAATTTCTTGTTTTTAGAAGAATTTTAATTTTTTTTTTTTTGGTAATTAAAGTCAAATTATCCATATCTAAAATTTAAAAAAAATTACATAAAAAATTTTAATCCAACTAAACTTATGTTTTCCATTTGCTCTTGCTCTATAGTCTATAGTATCCAGAAATGAGAACTCTAGTGTATTTAATATATTTCATATTGAAATTGCATTTGAAATTTATTTTTTAAAGTAGATTCTTAATTAGAAATTTTTAAAAAATAATTTCAAATTTGGGTTTAATTATTTTTAAAAAAAATTATAATTAATTTTCTTTTTAGAATGTATAATTAGAATATGTTAATTTGATTTTTAAAAAATATAATCTCAAAAAATCTATTATTAAGATTACCAAAGTAGTGATGAAATTGGTGTCATACTAATCTTGACTCTTGAATACAACTAATGGATTTCGAAAAAAAAAATAAATAAATAAAAAAAGAATACAACTAAGCTAATGGACAAAGTCAATAATCAATAGTGACCATAAAATAGCAAAAATGCATGCTGGGAAAAATGAAATGAATTTATAGGCTCCGTTTAGTTGAATATAATGTAATCAAATATATTTTTAATATGATATTTATATTAAATATATTTTTAAATATATTTAGTAAATCGTAATGTAATATAATATAACATAATCAAATATATTTTTAATATAATATTTATACTAAAAATATATTTATTATATTATATTATATTGTATTATGACATATTAAACATATTTATATTATTCATTATTACTTTTGTTTGGAGAGAAGTAAAAAAGAAAAAGGAAGGAAAATAATGAAGTAATAAAATGGGAAGAAAATACTTTCCTTCCTTTGGGAATTAAAAAGAAAAAACAGAAGAAAAAAAAATTAACTCTTAAAATTTATTGGGCTCGGTCTTCACAACTCCAATCTCTCTAAATTGGAGAGAAAATAAGAAAAATTTAATGAAAAATGGTACTAACCATTGGAAAATTAATTAGGTAATTAAGGTAGGTAATATTAAAATTCATAATAAATTCACAAGAAAAAATATATTATTTTTATTTTTCTTTCTGCCCAAACAAAATAAGAGAAAATAATTAAAAAAATAGAAAGAAAATTTTCAATTTTTAACCTTTCTTCTATTTTCTTTTCTCACCCATTACTTTTGTTCCCGAACAAAGTGTTAATGTGAACACCATTACATAGTCAAAGACTCAAAGCCTAGCTCTCAGAAAGCGATCATGACAGGTAACTCAGCAAGCAGAACTGGGCCAACTTCTCAGCGTAGCTTTTGCAGAAACTATTGAGAATTGGACATGACCTTTTGCGATGAATTCTATATAATATAATTGCTATTTATCAATACTGTCTAATTAAATATTATAAGATGTTAGAGAATTTTGGATCCTGTATTTAAGCATCAACAATTTTTTTTTTTTTTTTAATTTCATTTGACATGATAATTTTTAAATTTATAAATTTAATTAAAATTTATAGAATCAAACTCAATCAAAAATAAAATTAGTATAGCTAAAATCTTAATTTTATGATCGAAATGAAATGAGATTATCATTCAAATTTCATTAAGATCAATTTAAAAAAAAAAATAGAAAAATTATAAATTTTCTTATGATGTGGCCAACAATTTAGAGAAGGCAACATTTACCAATTATAGTATAAGAAGATTAAAACAAAAAAACTCTTATAAGAACATTTACACATTTGTACGGAACCTATTCGATTGCAATGATGCTTCTACGTGCATGTATTACCATATATAATGTATATACATTATGATTCGTACATGAATCATTTTGTAATGTATTGCAACTTGCTTAATACCCACAACTCAAAAGCTCACTATGGGTGATGATCATTGATCAATATCATTATCAAAAAGCCTAACAACACTCAATCAATCCAACTTTTGGATGTACCTTAACTTTATTTTGCTTTTTTATATGTAGACACCAACGAACTAACTCATATCAAAATGTAGACCCCAGAATCAGTTTTTGGCAAAATAAGTTTTTCAATAAATTGTATAACACATCCCAAACAAAAAAAAAAAAAAAAAAAAAAAAAAAATGGGTATAAGTGTGTTTTCATTAGGTAAAAAAATGAATATAACACTCGTAATAATTAAAATATTTTTTTATTTATTAATTTGATATATAAAATAAATATATACTCGTGGTATAAGTAAAAAGTTTTCACTGTAATACTTAAAAAAAAATGCCAAATAATGTTTGGAGGAATACCTTATCAATATAAACTTAAAATTTATATTAAAAACTCAAATTGGAATCTTGAATTCAGTGAAAAAAATTATAAAAAAGAGAATTGTCTTTTATTGTATTATAACTCATCCTCATTAAAAATTTTAATATATACAAAAATAAAAATACTCAATATCATACTTCAGTGGCAACTGAATAACACAATTAGATAAATAATTAAGTTTATAATTATGATGAGTTGGATTTAACTTTTATTTCATTTTATAGTGGAACTGGAGTAAGGATAATTGACATTTGATAGACATCCAGTAGTTCAAATATATATCAAGTGGCTCTTTGATAAATATTTATTAATATTGATTTCCATCACAATATTATATTATATATATGTAAATAAAAAATTAATAATAGTAATTATCTTATAAAATATCTAATTTTAATTTAATTATTTTCGATTTAACCTTTAGTTTGACTCTGGTTGAACATTTTAACTCGTGACCCTCTGTCACCATTAGGGATGGCAACGAATCGGGTTTTGCAAAACCCAAACATGAACTGCTTAAAAAATAAAATATCCATCTCGGTTTGAATCAGGTCGAATAAGTCAATGAGATGGGATTGGTCGGGCAGTGAGATAGGGTGGATCAGGTATACTCGTTCATATTTTCTTTTTCTTTTTTTTCTCTTCAAAAATATTTTTTAGTGTTATATATATATATATATATATATATATATATATATATATATATATATATATATATATATATATATATATATCACATAAAAAATAAATTTTAAATTTTAAAAAAATATAAATTAAATATATATAATATTTAAAAAATAAAAAATATATATGATATTTATAATTAGATTTGAGTCGGATTATACCATTATCCAAATTCAATTCGAATATAAATTAAAAAATTTATCCCGCTTTATTTATTAAACGAATCAAATCGAGTACTCAATAAAACTTATAAAATTATCATCCCTCACCACCACCTAATTTAAAGTGGAATCGGATTTGAAAACTCACACACATTTCAACACCAACAGCCCCCACAATTCAGATCACAAAGTATAGAATCCAGCACTCCTAAGTCTGTTTTAGCTTTCACAATTAGCTGAATAAGAAGCAATAAATAAATAAGCTACGTTGGGTCCCAGTCCCACACACCTGTCCCTTCCCAAGTGGGTATTATAACGTCAAAAGTTTCTCATTCGAGCCAAGAAAACCCAACAATTAGTTAAGTTAAGCCCATGAAAACAGATAGAGAAACAAATCCTTTTCTTTAAACTCTCTTACTATATAAACAGACCAATTGACCTCCACTCCACACATCATCAACAAAGCCCAAAATTAGTAACTATGGCTCTTCTCCATGGCTCCCCTACTTCATTACTTGCAAGCTTATTCTTTTCTGTTATTTTCTTCATGGTTATGGCTCATCATCAAGCCTATGCCTCCCGTGGCGTTTCAAGCCTAGCCTCCTCCACCACCACCACTGTCAACGATCCCTTTCCTAATGGTATATGTGCTACGTCGGTCAGAATTTATGGTTACAAATGCCAAGAGTTTGAAGTACGTATTACCACCAATTAACCATCCTATACTCTAATCGTTATTCAATTTTTCCAAAAAATTTTAAAGACTGTTTGGTATCATTCTCGTTTTTGTTAACTTGAAGATTGATTTTGTTTGATATCAAAATAACTAAACCAAAGAGTGATAAATTAAATAATTGAAACAATTTTCATGGCGTTTTCAGGTGAGAACCAAAGATGGATTTATACTTAGCGTGCAAAGAATACCAGAAGGTCGTCTCGGAGGCCCAAGTACTAATAGACCACCGGTTTTAATACAGCATGGTGTTCTTGTGGTATGTATATATGTGCTTAATTCTTATATAATATAATTAAATTTATAACTTTAATACCAATGAATTTTAATTTAATCATAATAGAGTATTCTCATTTTAATTTTATTAACATGACATAAATGTTTAACTGGTGTTTTAGTCTAGTGATAAGGTGATACTATTTTAAAAATGAAAAGTTCGACTTTTCAGTACTAAAAAAAAATGATGAAAATGACTAATTAAAAAATGTAAAAAATTATATTATACAGTGAATATTGTGAAAATCTGATAGAATCTTGACAAAAGATTAATGATCAGTTCAGTTCAGTCCTTCACATTAGGACTAAAGTTAGTAAAGTGATGAAATTGAATTGTTTTTGTTGTAAATTGCTATAATGAGTTGATCACATGGTTTCATGAATATTTGATCATTCAGTTCAGTTGAAAAATAATAATTAAAAGCTAAAACCATAAAAGGCTAAAGCCAGTGACAATAAAGTTTCAATCCAAAAGAAAAGTGGGAGCTTAATTTACGCGTCTGGAGGATCTTTAACTCATTGGTGCTTCACTCCTTACCAATTTTTAGGGTGAGTTTGAAATTATTATTTGGAAACTCGTCAATTTAAAATTTATACAAATCAAATGACAAGTAGTTATTATATACTCCTTCTATTTTAGGAGAATGCATACATATTAAAAAAGTTATTAAATAGCTTTCGAAATTGATAAATATACTCTTATTTTTCTTTCACCAAATAAGAGAAATCATATGAAATATTAGAGTTGGAAATGAGGGCAAAGTTGGAAAAAAAATTAATAAATGCTTATTGAACTCCTAAAACGACAAATAATTTAAAAAAAAAACTCTCTCTAAAATAACTATTATTTTAAAATGGAGGGAGTATTGATTTAAGAATTTTTTTTAATCAAAAATAAGTTTTTATGTAATAGTAATGCCAAGCTAATCAATTATATATACTTGTTAATTTTGTTTATTCAAGTTATATATTTTGTCTTATTAATTTACTTCTCATTATATATATAAATTGATTGGAAAATGTTTTAAAGCTTTAAATTAAAAAAAAATTAAATGGAGTGTTAATCATGTTATGCATAAAGTTAGAAGTTTAATGGTCACTTGTTGACTAATAAGTGGAGTTTTGGTTTTTTTTTTTCTTTTAAAGTCAAAGAAATGAATGTGTTTCTTTAAAAGTGTGAACTTGCCAAATCTAAATCAAGAAAAGTGATAATCATATTTTTTGAATAGAAGTAACATTTATATTTCCTAGGTAAAGTTTGATCAGCTACAGTCCAATAGTTCATGACTCCTTGACTTTGTCCCTTAGAATTCTAATTTCTGATTTCGAATGGTAATACTAAAAATTAGGTTTTCATCTAATTGTGGTACTAAAATTAGGTTTTGAGAGGTCGTAAATTTGACTTTTAATTTTTTTTTTTTAATATTAAAATTCAAAAGGTAATATTAAAATTAGGCTTTGATCTAATGGTGATACTAAAATTAGATATTGGGAGACCGTAAATTAATTTTTAAATTTATATTAAATTATAATATTTGATATAATTATGAGTTTGATAAGATGAAGATGAAGGCTCAAATTTGAAGATCTCCTTCTCTCTTCTACTGGAAAAATGCAAGCCATGCACGACTCTTTATTTGTCCGGATTCTAAAGTGGGCTTGATATAGTCCAATATTACACTTAGCATCGCCTCACCATATGGGCTGCTAATTTCGTCTGCTTCAGGACCTAAACTAACTATTAGCTTTTTTTTTTTTTTTTCTAATAAAAAATTTGAAAATGCTCGACACAAATTTCTTGTTTTGTAATGAAGATGTTGACAAATCTTATGTCATTTTATAAATTATCACCTTTCTTTTCTTTTTTTTTTTTTTTTTTTTTTTTTTGTATAATAGAAGTTCAATGGGTCGAAATAGGCTATGCAATAGGAATAATTTTTCCCTTTAACATCTCTCATCAAATTGATTTTAAAAACTTCAATATGAGACCTCTCACTTTTCATATCCTTAAAAGATGAGAATACCAATCAATCAGACCACATATGATTGGCTTTTTTTATTTTTTTATTTTGTTGATTTGATTCTAATTTCTAACTAAAAGATGAAACTCGGAAATTTATAATTTTAAATATCAGTACATAAAAATTGAATTTATAATTTGACAGTCTTAAATTTATTAATCTTATACCAAAGTCATTATTAATATATCACAAAAAAAATTATTATTTTATTTAATTTGTTAATTTTGATATGGTGCAGGATGGAACAACATGGCTTTTGAATTCACCAGAGCAAAATTTACCAATGATTTTGGCTGATAAAGGTTTTGATGTTTGGATTGCTAACACCAGAGGCACCAGATTTAGCAGGCGGCATACCAGTCTTGTGTCCGATCAACCGGTTCTCCCTTTCAACTCGAATCATTAATACAATTTATCAGATTATAAGACTAATAATTCAGCAGTTGAATGGTTAATTATTTTACATTATAATACAGGAATCAGACTAAGAGAAACCCTGTCCTTTTCAAAAAAAAATTATATATAGAAAAAAAGTTCATTATAGTAATAATAGAAAAAAAAAAAAATTCAATTTGTACTACTAATTAATATTGTACTTACAAATTTCTCCTTCCAAGTAGCTAGTTAGATCTTAATTTGTTAATCCATTACAATTAGGTTTATTTATTTATCTAAGAAAATTTATTTGTTGTTATATGACAGGAATTTTGGAATTGGTCATGGGATGAGTTAGTAGCCTATGATCTGCCGGCTGTTTTTGATCATGTGTATGTCCACACTTATCAGAAGATACATTACATTGCCCATTCTCTGGTAATTATAATTAATGATCATTAGTTCCTAAATTGTTAATTAATTAATTTCATGTTATTAAATATTGTATTTAATTAAACTTTGTAGGGAACTTTGATTGGATTAGCATCCTTCTCACAAGGATTACTAGCAGACAGGGTAAAATCAGCTCTATTGTTGAGTCCAATTGCTTACTTGAGCCACATGAACACTGCTCTTGGTGTTATGGCTGCTAAATCATTTGTTGGTGAGGTATGTAATTAATTAATATCTATTACATTAATTAATTTTTGTTAATTTATGATCTCAAATCTTTATATATATATAAAATCTCTGCTATTCCCTGTAGATCACTACACTATTCGGCTATGCAGAGTTCAATCCTAAAGGGTAATTACTTAAAATTCCTTATTATAAAAGAATTAAATCCTCTTTCAAAATTGAAATTAATGCTGCATGTAAAGGGTTGAATAATTTTTTTCTCTTTTGTTAATTTTCTTAACAGGGATGAAGTAGCAGCATTTCTCAAAACTCTTTGTGCTTATCCGGGTGTCGACTGTTATGATTTATTAACTGCTGTTACTGGTATAAATAAAATGCTTTATTACTTTGATACAATTTCTTTTTTAATTAGGTTTTGATTGAATTCTCATCTATAATTTCATAATTGTACAGACGATTTCAGTACTATTGAATTAAAACTTTATATTCACAACAATTACTAATATTATATGCTTCACGTGTTCTCATTAAAGGCAAGAATTGCTGCCTTAATTCTTCTACAGTCGATCTCTTCTTGAAGAATGAGCCTCAATCCACAGCAACAAAGAACATGGTGCACTTAGCTCAAAGTAAGTTAATTAGTCCTAAATCCCCGCAACTAATTTTTAGAATTAATTTCATGCGTTTACAATGTTCAATATAAATTAAAATCATGATTTTGATTTTTTTTTTTTTTAAGCTATATATATAAATGACAAATTACTGATAATCTTAAAATGTACTTGCAGTTGTTAGAGATGGGGTGATAGCAAAATTCAACTATGAAAATGAGAATTATAATATACAGCATTATGGAGAAGCAAAGCCTCCAATCTATAATCTAACAAAAATTGCCAATGACTTTCCAATCTTCATTAGCTATGGAGGGCAAGACGCACTTTCTGATACTCGAGATGTTCAGCTATTACTTGACATCTTAAAGTTCCATGATGTTGATAAGATCACTGTGCAGTTCATTAAGGATTATGGTCATGCTGATTTCATTATGGGATTCAATGCCAAGGATCTTGTCTACAATCAAATTTATTCATTTATCAAGCTTCAACACTAGCTAAAATTAATTAATTTTGAGGGATTGATGCAGGCATTTATGTAATAAACTATAATAAAAAAGCAGTAATGTTTATTAATTTGATAATAAATTGTCACCATATATGTAATTAAATAGCCTTGTGCAATTAGCTGCATAATATTTAAATTGGTAAGCACAAATTCTGAACTGTTGATTCAAATTTTAATTAATATCCAAATTCTATCTGGTCCCCTTTTTATAAAACTTGAGTCTAACAAGTTAGATCAGAACTCAACCTGACCTAAACCCGAGAATGAGTCTGTAGAGGGTAAGGCCGGTTCAATTTCGAACCCTAATACCTAAACAATTATAGCAGATGAGGGCTCATACATCTATTTAAAGCAAAATTCATCAAATAATATTAATAATAATGTGCCAAGATTCAACCTTTTGTAGTAATGATTACAATCAAGTTACCAAACTTTCTTGTTGGACTGTTAGGAGATTGCAAGTGTCAAATGTATCCTATAAACAATATTTGAGCTTTTCTAGATAAGCCCACCACTTATCATGATCAAAAGGGCCAAATTATAGCTAGCTTAGTTTGAAAGTAAAGCTTGTTTCTGCGTCACCTTTAACCAACTAGATTTTGCTTTAAGGCAATCCAAACACTAGCTAGATATGTATTTTACTTTCAACTCCATAAACAATTTTCTTGGTTAATTTATTTCTCAATTACATAAATGCCCTTTTGGCAAACACTCTAGCTAGGGTTTACTACCAAAGGACAATATGGTACATTTGTAGAGTTATTGACATGGAATTATACAAGTAATGATGGGGATAGATGAGATAAGTTTAATTTGTTAGGTCTTTTATATTACTATATATACAATGTGATAATAGGGAATTTTTCCAACAAGCACTAGAGGAAGTGTTGTGAATTAATAATTAAGAGAGTAGTAACAATGGAATATAGAATTTTCTTGGTTTTGGCTTTTGTTGGTTTAATTGCAAATAGAGCATTGGCAGCTCAACATATTGTTGGAGGAAGCCAAGGTTGGGAGGAATCTACAGATTTCAATTCATGGACTTCTGGTACAAAATTTAAAGTTGGAGATCAACTAGGTAATTAAGTTTAATTTCTTCTTCTTTTCATACCTTCTTTATGCCTAAAAGATTTTTTTTTTTTTTTTTTTTTTAATGCATGAAAAGTAATATAGATCCAACTGTCAGGATTTGAATTTTAACCTTTTAATTTATATTAGGAGGCTACTAGCTCAATGACTTTAGCAGTTTAGCCAATTAGAGGCTCTTATCATTTGTTTAATTTTTCTATTCATATAGGTACTCGATTACTGTACTATTAATTTGATTTTCAATATTAATGAACAGTTTTCAAGTACACACCGGGGCTACACAGTGTGGTTGAACTTGCTAGTGAGAAGGCTTACAAGAATTGTGATATTGGCACTGCACTAGACTCCAAGAATACAGGCAATGATGTAATAAAATTGAGCAAGCCTGGCACTCGTTACTTCGCTTGTGGTACATTAGGCCATTGCGATCAAGGCATGAAGGTCAAGATTACAGTAGAAGCTGGAACTGCTCCTTCTACTCCTGACTCTTCTTCTTCATCTCCAGCCGCTGCTTCTTCGGTTTCTTCAATCCACTCTTTTGCTTCCTTTGTTTTTCTTGCTTCATCATTAGCCTCCACTTTGCTTTACATTTTTGTTTGAGCATATGGTTATTGCTTAAGGTATAATTTTGTCATTATTAAGTATTCATTTAATTTGTTGAATATTTGTTATTAAGAAATGAGTGAAATAAAGATTTAATGGTTTATACTTTATATAACTTTAACTTTGGTTAGTTGCTTTATTTTCTTAGTCTTAGATTAATGCAATTTTTTCTGCAATTCGGATCAAATTATTTTGTTTTAGGACTGAAATGATCGACTTATACTTTATAAGATGGAAATGGGCATTTTTATGACATTGACTAGCCATTAAATAAAGAAATATAGTTCAATGAAAAATATCATCCAATTGAAATAAGAGATGGGAAAATTTAATTAATTGGATTTATTTCCTGCATTTAGAATCATTTTAAAAGAAAATTGCAAGGCTGCAAATTAAAGCTTGGTTGGTAAATTGAAAATTAAGTATGAATTTTAAGTACTGAATAAAATAAATCATATAATTTTTAAATCATATAAATATTTAATAATTTATTATATGCAGTATAAATTTTAAGTTAAAATTTTGACTTGCCATTTTAAATGATTTTTAATTTAATTGAGATTTTTAAGACAAGTGTTACCAAACAAGTTAAAACTATTAAGTGCTTAAAATTTTAATTTTAAATGTTAAATGACATTATCAAACATCCCCTAAGTTCTATGAAAAGGACCATCCGTTAGATTTAAGGATAATCATGGATCAGGTATGAGGCGAGTTTTGACATATTTATATCCTACCTGTCTTATACCATGACAAAGTGACTTTAGAGTCAGTAGCAGAGCGAGTTTGGGTGCGGGGCAGGGTGGAGCGGGTCGCGGATACCATTTATTTTTTAAGAGTAAAAAATATATACATTTATATAAAAATTATATTTTTATAAAAAACATATAATATATTTATATAAATATATGAATAAAATGCATTATTATGTATATTTTACTTAAATAATATAATTATAATATATATAAATAAATATATATATGAGCAGGGGCGACTCAAGGTTTTGGGAGGCTTTAGGTAAAATTATAAAATGAGGCTTTCAAAATGAAAAAATATAATATCAATAAATAAGTTCAAATTAAATTATTTTCTTTATAAGTAATCTTTAATTTTATTAACATTAGAGTGAAAGTTAAATTATAGATAAAAAATCCATGCTTTTAGGGCGCCATAGAAAACACAAAATAAAAAAATAATAATAGAAGAATATAGTACAAATTGAATAACAACTCCGAATAAGACTAAAAATAAAAAATATGATAGCAAAAATATAGTTAATTAGGAAAGGCTAATAAAATTAATTAGAATGTAGTTATTGTTATTGTTACTTTCTAGGTTACTACTGTTTTTTATTTTAGATTTCAATTTTATAAATTAATTTTTAGAATGTTCCTATTTTATAGGGTTTTTATCAAGTTGTATTTCCAAAATTTTAGACTTTTTTCTACTTTATTTTATAAAATACTTTCTCTCTCTCTCTTTATATATATATATATATATATATATATATATATATATATATATATATATATATATATATATAATTGGAGGGCATAAGGCGGTTGCCTTAATGTAATACCCCAAATATTCATGCACGAACTTTTATGTGATAATATGAGTAATTATGCGTAGTACATGAGCTAATTTTTTTTTTTTTTTATGTTATGATAGAATTAGGTTAGTGAAAGTGGATCCCATTCCCCGCTAGCACCTCATTGTGTATAATTGTTTATGTTTAGATTAATTGAACCTAGACACTTGTTATTATTGTCACTTTATCTTCAAAGTTTACTAAGAGCAAGAGACAAAAAGAAGCTCTTCTCTTTTCTTTTTCTTCTTCTCTTTTTCACATTCTTCCTCTTTTATTTTCTCCATTGATCAAGAGTGAGTTCATCATCAAGAGAAAAGTTTCAAAGTAAGGATCTAAATCATTTCTTTATCATCTAGATCTTGTGATTTATGCTTATTGTTTTAAGGAAGTTCTTCTTCTTCTTCTCTTTCTTTTAGGTTTACCCACATGTGTTTCTATAAATGGAAAATTGATTGAGAAATGCTTTTAAATTATGAGTTATAAACATGATTCACAAGTATGATTTATGAGTATTGAATTCATGAAAATGGATTTCAAGAAAGAGTTTCAAAACTTCCCATTTTTGATGATAATGGATTTGATTTGATGAGTTTATAGAATTTTTGTTGATTCTATGTGTTGATGCATGAAATGAGTTAGTTTATGGGTACATTGCATGTTTTAGAAAGGGATTTAAGTTTGGAAAAGCATTGGTTTGAATTTCCATCTTCAAGCCATTGGGGGAAATTCACCAGAAATCGCACCCAGGACTGTCACACGTGCGGCCACACGATCGTGTGGTCGAGCGTGTGACAAGTCTTCATGGTCACACGTGAGGATACACGATTGTGTGTCCAGGCGTGTGATAAGGATTATTGAATCTGTGTAAAATGCTCATAGTCACACGTGTGGACATACGATCGTGTGTCAGGGCGTGTGACAAATCTTCATGGTCACACGGGCAGACACACGATTGTGTGTCTGGATGTGTGACAGATTCCAACATGTTTTCTTTCAACAATTAACATTGTTAATTGAGTCAAGTTCATAGATTAAATAATTGATTTCTATTTTCCATAATTGGGTTAGTATATCATGAAATTGAATTGAGAGATATATGCAATATGGGTTGAGGGTATTCGCCCTAGACCTTTTGGCCATTACTGGATGATGAACATAAAAGTACTCCAATTGGTAATATATATATAAGTAGTACTAGATTTATGATTGAATGGTCAAGTTGTAAAGTGTTTAATGACATTCAAGTGAATAACATGAATGGTATGGTTCAATGTATAACCTAAGGAAAAGATGAGGAAATGTTCCGAAGTTCAAGGAGCACCATTGCCAAAGTGTTAAGGGCTTGTATTAGGAGCTAAAGAGTTATGGTGAGTAGAAAATATACTACTATATTTGTATTTAGAACCATAAAGGCTTATAATGCCTTCTTCATTGTATGTACCACCAAGAATATAATTTCCTGTATTATGATATAATTCATATCGTTCATAAATTATGTAAGTCATATCGTTTACTTATGTGAAGCCTTCTTGTTGCTTCAAAATTCTTGGGCTATATGCCATCATGAGAATAATGTGTCCATTTGACACTTATTATATATTACATATAAATGAATGATCACGAGCCAAGTATATTGAAATTCATAAGTATAAAATCTACATTGTTTATTATCAATTCTTAATAACTCCTCCATGAGAATTATATGAAAATCTTAAAGGTTTACAAAGTCTATTTATGTACTTTCCAAAGTAATGAGTAAGAATACATGTTATATGTTACAAGTTATAAGTTCCTAAAATGATGAGTATAAGTATAT
>CATKHJ011182121.1:0-32343 GCA_949750685.1 Vernicia montana | reverse complement strand
TATATATATATATATATATATATATATAACAATAATAATAATAATAATAATTATATATATATATAAGGATAAATGAAGTCGGGTGTAGATATTTTTATTTAGGGGTTGATATGCGCAAGCTGACTTTTTTTTTTCCACTTAAAAACGGATTCATGTTTATGGAAAAGAGTTTCTAATTTTTTTAAATTACAGAAACGTGCTCAAAATGTTTTAAAAATTCACAGAAATGTACCCGAAACATTTTTCAAATTACGAAAATGTGCCTGAAACGTTGCAGACAAGTTTCCGTGAGTTTCCAATCAGAAAATATTTTCGAAACGCGACCTTTTAAGAGTTTTCGTGCATCATAGCTAGTGGTAGTGGGTTAGCACTAGTTTGGTGCACACTGCCACACAACAATTGGCATTGTCTATGGCCTAATAAATCCAAAGGAACACGTCAATCACTACAAAACGTTTGGCTAAAAAAAAATCACTACGAAACAAGGCCAATTTGAGATAATAGGTAAATCATTATATCATTTTTTAATTTATTACCATTAACACTTTAATTTAATCTTTACTATTTCAAATTAATATTTATAATCCTTAAATTTATTAATACTAATAGTATTTGAATAATTATTTATAAATATTAAATTTTAGTTTTTTTAAATTTTAATTTATATAGTATTTTAATATTTAAAATTTTCAAATATCATAAATTATAATTTTTAAATTATTATCTGATTAAAATATTTTAATCTTTAAAAAAAAATTATATTTTTTTTTTATAGATATTAGGAACTTAAAGTGTAATTATAATAAATTTTGAGGTTGTTATAGTAATTTAAATAAGGTTGATTCATAATTTGACAATTATATGGCTCTAGCTAATTGATACACAGTTGGCAAAAAAAAAAAGCTAATCGATACACACTCAACGGAGCATAGAAACTCTGCAGATGGTAGTCACAGTGAATGGCTTCACACGATCACCACACGCATGACCATGACCATGACCATGACCTTCATCACCACTCCCATGAGTAATCTCCTTAAAATTTCCCATTTCATTCTTGTTTCTGGTTTTAAATTTATGGGTTTCAAATGCAATTCTTTGTTCTGTTTGTTAATAATGGAACAGGCAAACAACTTCATGGGTAGGCCCAGATGGAAGAGTATATCATAGTCATGATGGTCTTGCACCTCATTCTCATGAACCCATTTACTCTCCTGGCTACTTCAGCAGAAGAGCTCCACCAATCCTCACTAGGGATTTCAATGAAAGAGCTTTCACTGTTGGTATTGGTGGTCCTGTTGGTACTGGGTAGATATCTGTCTCCTATTTTTCCAATTCAATTTTCCCTTTTAGTTCTTATTGCAATGCTATTAATGGCATAATTTATATCCTATTAATGCACACCCTTTTTTTTTTTTAAATTTTAATTCTGGGGTTCAGTTCAGTTCATTATTACTTACTCAACTTCATATGAGTTAGTGGGTTACTGTTAATTTTTATTTTTTAAATTGTTTTTGTTTTTGCTTTTGCTTGTCACAAATGATTCTTAGGAATCAAGTGTATCTTGATGGTACCAGAATTGAGAAACACAGTAGGTAGAAATTAGAGAGGGAGGAAAGAAGTTGTAGGGAGCAGAATGAAATTGTATTCTTGATAATGACTCTCTGTAAAAGGATTTATGCCTCTGCTTTTATATATCTATTTTCAGTAGAATCCAGCTAGTTTAGCCAATAGTTACAACATTTTTAGCAACTCAACTTCTTGCTACATGTCTCATAAGTCATAACTACCCAATCAATTTACTGTTTATGCTATGACTAAGCTACCGGAACAAGCTAAGTATCTTGACTTGAACTAAGAAAAACTAGTAAACTGGACTCCTACATTGAGTTAATTCATAACAAGTGTTAAGTTTTTAATATAGATTTGGGAGAACCAACCTTAAAAATTATTTTTGAGGTTGGCACTCAAATGACTATATAAGCTCCCAACATTTCTTACAACAAGTACCACACAGTCCTACATTGAAATATATGTATTTGTGATAGTGTGAGTATCAGAGTATGTGTATACCTTTTGTACTCGTTGATCAATTTGTATTCTTGCCCTTGGAATGCTCTTTCACTCTATGTAAATGCTTAATTAGAAAGGTATTCATGGTGATGTCTATATGTCTATTCGCCATCTTCATTCAATTCATTATGAGCATTTCTAATTTTCAGGTTCTAGTATGTTGTGCCCAGATTACGAGTTTTTAGCTTTTTGTTGATATATTTGCATACTCCTGGATAAATTTAAGGAATAATAGGAATATATTACTGCATGCCTTATTCTTATAGGAATTTATTTTATCTCCTTTTCCTCCAGTTTTTCTTGTTGAATTCACTTGTTTGTTTCTTATTTGCGTTGCTGTCCTGAGACTTAATAATTGGTTCTGATGAATTGCCTTTTCACACTGTGCAGGAAAACAGCTTTAATGTTGGCCATATGTAAACTTTTGCGTGACAAGTACAGTCTTGCTGCAGTAAGTACCATTCCCAAAAATTTGGGATTTCTTTTACTGATTAATTTTCACCTTTCTCATTCAACCTGAGTCTTGGATCTGCAGAATTTAAGTTGATTATTATCACTTTGGAATTTGTTAGACATCAATTCAAGTCTAACAAATCCAATTTTAGCTCATTGCTTAATTGGAACCCACTTCTAGACTCATAACTGTGTTCATTTTGCTTTAATTATGGTAGTATAAAAGAAATAATTTGTGAATGGCTGATATGGTTAAAATCTTATTATGCAGGTCTTATAATATGTATTTGGATTATTTTGATAATTAACCTTTTTTCTTTACCATTATCATTCTCTAGTGTGCTAAGAAAATTATATCAGAACTTGCATGGCCATTGCTAATGTTTGCAAATGCATCTGAAGCACTTGCTGCAAGTTGCTTAAGGATAAGCTTTACATTCTCACATATGAACGAAATTATGTTGGCTTAACTTAGAGCTCTCTCCTAAAATCTTCAGATGACCAAGAACCTCACTGTTTTCCTTGAATCATAAGTTAGACAGATCCCTCTTTTGTGCATGCCTTGTACTGAACTACTAAATTACTAACAGACCTGAAAGCCCATCGTTTCTACTCCAGGAGACCCATGTTGTTTGTTCCCACCCAGGAAAATTATCACTGCATCGTATAGGCAGGTGGAGTCTATCTTAGTTTGAGATATAATTTTCACATGTTGGAAAGATTCAAAAAAACATTAAAACACTTGTAAGCATGAATGGTGTAGCTTAGTATCAAGAATGTGTTCTGTAATATTGTTTTGAATTCATGGCAGGCAGTTTGAGATATTAATTAATAACTAGCTATTATGTTATTTCAGGTGACAAATGATATATTCACAAAGGAGGATGGTGAATTCTTGATTAAGCATGGAGCACTTCCTGAGGAAAGGATACGTGCTGTGGAAACTGGAGGCTGTCCTCATGCTGCAATTCGTGAAGATATAAGCATTAACCTAGGCCCTCTTGAGGAGCTTTCTAAGTTATTTAAAGCAGACATACTACTTTGTGAATCTGGTGGAGGTAAATTTGTACTATATGCCTTCCCTACTATGCATATTTACATAAGTGGCTGAAATGCTCTTTGTAACTGAGCTAAGCTTGGTTTTTCACATATAACTTCGCCAATAACAGTTCTTGCTGTTTGGTCAGAATTTGGGACAATGTGGTGAAGTTAATGATGATGAATTTTGGCAACCACTTTTCTCAAATAGCCAAAGAATAAAATTAATAGGGGAGAAAAGCAATTCTCTGTTAGAAATTTAATTTATATTATCCTGATTATTGATATAAAAGTTCACCTTCTACTTGAATTTGTTTGTTGCAGATAATTTAGCTGCCAACTTCAGTAGGGAACTGGCTGACTATATCATATATATAATAGATGTATCTGGCGGTGATAAAATTCCTCGGAAAGGTGGTCCTGGAATCACTCAAGCTGATCTTCTTGTATGTGATTTCCCCCTCTTATAGCTGCTGCTGCTATTCTTGTAATTTTGTCAGTGTCTGATTTTAATCATGTTGATGAATTTCAGAAATATATTTAGCATGAATTCTGAATTTTGTGTCCATGATTCTAGGTTATTAACAAGACAGACCTTGCCCCAGCAGTTGGAGCCGATTTGGCAGTGATGGAGCATGATGCACTTAGAATGCGGGATGGAGGGCCATTTGTCTTTGCTCAGGTGAGCTTAATATGCTGTTGCTTTTTTGTGGTATTTATTGATCAGGAAGATGCCAGAATCTTGTAATTTGTTGTTTATAATTTTGGAAGGTATACAGCTGCAGAATTTGTTATAAAAATCACTTTTATCATATTGCTGATTTTTTCGTAGAGGCTAAAACGCAAATCAAAAAGAGAAATGAAACTACAAATTTAAGAGGGGAAATCATCAAGAGAGTCAAAGTTTTGGCCTTTCAGATTATGCATGCTATACTCTTTTGAGTTTTTTTCACAAATAGGACACAATAAAACCACTTATTGACTGTCAGGGAGATGCATATTCGTCCTCTAGAATATAATTACTGCAGATAAAGGAGCCATCTGAACTGACATTGGACCTTTACCTGGTATAAGAACACACAAACTCATAGAAGATAATGTGTAAACCTACATTTGCATTAAGACAGATTGATCCGATCTGAGATGAATTCCCATAGGAAAATAGGGCTTGCAAGAACAGCCATGCAAATTCTAAACAATGAAATAATGCATTTTAAATCTTGGATACAACATCTTATAATGCTCATGTTTAGCAAATCTGCAACTTTCACCTTGATTTCTCCTATCCCACCTTACTGCCTCATGTTGTGGGCTCTCTCTCTCTTCCGTATGTTATCTTCTTCTTGTTGAACTGAACTGCAACAAAGTAAATGAGACACAACATCAACTCTTTTTTTTCCCCCTTTTTTTGACTCTCGAAGTTGTCACAACTGTTATTGTGGACAATGTATATGTAGGTGAAGCATGGACAAGGCGTGGAGGAAATTGTGAACCATATTGTACAATCCTGGGAAGGAGCAACTGGGAAGAAGCAACATTGACCTGTGCTTCCAAAAGTTTCTTTAGCAGGTCATATTTCTAATGTTATTTATCTTTAATTTGGGCCCTTTCAGAAGTAACCTGTATTCACCGATAGACATGGATTCCCTTAGTTTGGTTCTTCTGAAACATGAAAAGAAAACATTTACTTGAGTTGGAAATGGAACATAAAATAAGTGTATGTCAAGATAATGAATGATGTTACTCATTTAGTGCCTGTACTTGTACTCTTTTGCCTAAAATTAAATCTTTTAGGCATTAATCAACAGAGTTTCTTTTCTAAAATTTAAAGATTCTCTAAATTTGAAGAAACCAATTTGCCATAATTTCACCAAATTGATTCTCAATTTTCTTTTGATGAATATGAACATATGATTACAGGGATTTTCGTTTCTATACATTCAACTGTCTTCTTGGTTGATTACGGTAAAATACATGTTTTTTTTAACGGCAAGTCGTTTTCGTGTATAAAATTAAATGACCCAAAATACAAAGATGACCGATGATACTCATTGTTGCCAAACCCGGACCGGCGTCCTGAGGCCAGTCCGGGTTACCTTAAAAAGCCGGATTCCCATGGCCCGGGGGAAATCCGAAGATCTAGCTAGGCACTCGGTGATCCGAGTGATTCTGACCGGTTTTCTGGTTAACCGGGCCATGGAAATTTTATTTTTTCTGCCAAAAAAAATTGAATAATGGAAGAACAAACTAAAACACCAATCTAAACTGATAAAATCCATAAAAATCGAATTAAAACAAAATTAAAAAAACAAGAAACAAAAAAAAAAGATTTAATTTTTCAAAAAAAAAAAGACTCAATTTTTCAGGGGGGGAAAAAAAAGGATTTGAAGAGAGAATATAGAGAAAATCTAACCCCATTTTGGCAGAGAAGAAGAAAGTGAGAGGCATTCAATTGAAAACTCTTAAGCCTAAATCCTAATCTCCTGGCGTTCAATTATATAGCCCTGGCCACAATCCAGTTTGGAACTGGAACTGAATTGGATTGAATCGATAAAAAATAAAATCAAAATTGAAACTGTAATCATGATTCCGGTTTGGTCTGAAATTATTACTGTTTATGATTCGGTTCAAATTCCATAAGATTTTGAACCGGAATTAAAACTGTCGGTTTGATTTCAGTTCAAACCGGCTAAAAATCTAAAAGGAGAATTTTTGTAAAAAAAATAAAATTAATAAACTGGTTTAAGTGCAGTTCAGAACCGAACCGGAACCATATGAACCGTTGATAATATCTCTCTTTGATATTACGGATTTGCCCTGCGGAGTTTTGCTGGGCTGAAACTTCAATTTGGGCCACCAAAATGGGTTACCACTGACTAGGTTTCTAGGTTATAGGACTTCTCCAAATTTTATTATAAAAAAATGCTTTATATGTCAGAGTTTAAATTAAATATATTTCTAATCAAAATATTTTAAATTTAAATAATAAGATATGAATTTATAATATGAAATCTATACGTCTTATAAAAATATTGTAAATTTATTGATTTTATATGATTTTTCAATATTAAATATTTGGATTTTTAATTCATTTGATGCCTTTTTTTTTTTTTTTTTTCCTGAAACTAAATTAAAAATTTAGAAAATATTATTTCAAAATGATGAACTCTAAATAGCTTTTAACACTTTCTTCCTCTGTTCCTCAACTTAAATAAAATATCCATGCATGCTTTTATGCATATACCCGATAAAACAAGGGCAAATCATAACCCTTGAGGTGAGCCTTTTGCCCGATCCAGGATTACACATATACTTTACGGGCCGGGTACCCAACAGAAGACCCAAACCATAACAACCTATTTCCCCAATCAATTTGACGAAGTAGCCTTTGATTTGGGGGGAGAATTTTGGACAAGAGATCACAAATCACCAGTTAACACTATTTATTCATTTGATTTTCCATTGATTTGGGGTTTTTTTCTTTTGAGAGAAATGGGAGAAGAAGAGGGGAAGAAGAGAAGGGTGGTGGTGGAGTCATTGGGATGGTTAACGGAATCATCAATATTGCCCAAGAAACACAGGGCTATAGAAGGAGTGGGCGCTTCTTCCATTCTTGAACTCAAAGCCCAGCTCTACAAATCTCAGGAAGAGGCCAAGACTTCTAAGCAATCCTCCGTCGCTTCTGATATCAATTATCACCGCGCCAAGAATAAAATCACTCCTTCCGATCCCTTTTCCGTCAAGAACTCCGGCGTGGAAGCCCGCGCTCAAAAGTATCTCTCTTTGAATTAGGGTTTTCTCTATTAGTTTATATATATATATAATAATTTGTTTCATATTATTTCTTGAAATCCAGGGATAAGCTCGAGCATAAAGCGATTAAAGATGGATCAGTCAGCTATGCAGCATTGGAGAAGAAGGCTGAGCTATATGATAAGTTGGTAAGGGGAGAGCTATCTGATGAGGAAGACAAGGAGAAGTATTGTGTTGATTTTTTCCGCAAGGGCTATGAGCAAGAGGAATCACAGCAATCACAAAGCCATGATACTTCTGTTGCAGTTGCTCCTCAAGATGATGAAGATGGTAACAATGATGATGGCTCTGTCCTCTTTAGCTCAAAATTTGTTGGCCCTGGAAGAACAGCTGGTGCAATGGATAAAGATGAGCACAAGCGTTTGGTGAGGTAATGCTTTAAAGTTTTAAGTTTTAATGGAAATGGGATCAACATGAGGCCTGATTTGAATTATTAATGTGAAATTGGCTATGATTAATGACATTTGTTGTTCCAAAATCAGAATTTAAAAGAATTCCTTGATTAAGAAATTACACTAATCTGTAACTTAATCTTACAATTTTTTTTTTTTTTTTTTTTGTGGGTTAAGATTGCATTGTCATATCCAATCATCATTATAGCACCTATTTGATATTTTCTATAGCACTTGGCTTTGTATTGTACTGTTTTAAGGTTAGGGGTGGAATAAGCTATTTTAGTAAACAAAAATTTGTTATTTGTCTTGTAGTTTTGGTTTTTATTCTTTTTCTATTGTTTTATTACACTCTATTTAGCATCACAAATGTATTTAACATTAGTTGTTAGCTTAGTGGGGGTTGTAGTGGCATTGCTGTACGCATCTAAGCAGCATAATGGAACTTGTCATCAATCTCATTTAGATACCTGAAATATCTCCTTGAACTTATAACTTGTTAGTGTTCGTTGCTGATCAGACTGTAGCCCACACTATCCAATGATCTTCAGTCATAATTGGAAGTCACTCGACAAACTGGTTTAAGATGAATATACAATCATTAATTTATTCTTTTTGGTTGTATATTTAATGTTAAGTATTTTTGCAATGTGGCCACACAAAAATTCAGAGTTCCCTGTGTGTTGCAGCAAGGAAAGAAAAACAGTATGTTCTTGATGCTTTCAATACTAATGAAGCAAGAAAAAATAATATAAAGATAACAAAATTGTAGCAAATGTTCCATAAGAACAAGCAGTCACTTTTATTAAAACAGAGTGGAAATATGATCAATCTCTTGATTCTTGAGGGAAATTAGTTCGGTTCTTATTTTCCTAATATTTTGGCCTGTATGCATATTTGGTCTTATTTGCATTTTAATAATGCTTCTCTTACCTAATTATTCAGTCTTTAATCTATCATCTGTATTGACCAACTGATACCTATTGCATGATTGTGTTATGTTTTCTATTTCAGGGAAGTTCATGAAGAAGTAAATGAAGCAAGAGAAAAGGTGTCAGAGCTGAAGCTGCGTAGACAAGAGCAGGCAGCAGCTCATCGGGAAAAACTAAGACATGCTTATCTTCGCAAAAAATTAGAGAAACTGAAAGCTGCATCCAATGCAGAACAGACTTGATTAGGGGAAGGTGGGAGGTGATAACCCAATTACTCTCTCTTATATGTGAGATGTGATGAAATTCATATGAACATAGTGGAAAATGAGAAATTTTTTCAAACTTATACTCTCTCTTTGTATTGTGAAAGTCCAAAAGAATCCTTTGTGCAGCCAATTGTATGTTTTCTCCAATCGTCACTTGTATATGAAATGTTGTTTTATGAGATGAATTAGATTTTTAGATTTAGACATCTTCCATAATTATTGGTTGATTTTTGTTATAACGCTTTTAGAGTTTTTTTTTTTTAAAAAAAAAAATTTAATTAGTGATCAGAGTGTTGGCTGATGTCCAAAGCTTCATTTTCCGGATATGGTATTAATAGCACAGTACAGTATGTATAAAAAAATAAAAATAATTCGACTTCACTGGGGATCGAACCCAGAATCTCTGGTTCCGTAGACCAGCGCCTTATCCATTGGGCCATGAAGTCTTTGTTGATTGGCGGATCGGACAAATACTATAAATCCAAAATAGCCAGCGCCTTATCTTTAATATCCTCACACCCCTTGGATACAAAAGCAAACATGGCAAAATGACAAAACTAAAAGCAACCTATTATATTACAAAACCACATTCAAAAATCAGAAGCAATGGATGGATTCATCTATAGGATTCTTTATGCCACGTCTTTTATTTCAAAATTTACCACCTCTTTAGCCTCTAATTTATTTGTTGTTTAGAAGCAACCGAACAAGGAGCCTAGATAGCTAGCTAGGATACACAATATACTTCACTTTAATTACCACTTCATTTGATCATTGCTAGAGTAAAATTTTTTTAATTAATCTCCCTAATATAAACTTAGTATATGAAGTTGAATATGAATTTTCTATAAATTAAATATGCGAGTCATCTCTAAAATTGTAATTAAAACAATTGAAAGTCATTCAATTATTTATTATTATTTTTTTTTTTCCAAAACACTATGATCAAGAAATTAAGCTCAACACAAGTGTCCAAAACTAGTATAGTTGATGATACATTTCATACATATCCAACATACACTCTAACCGACTAAACAACGGCCACCGCCACCGTCTATCGCCACCTCGTCCTCTTCAACACCACCCTTTTTAACATTAAACAAATTAGACAAATTTTTCCTTAATAAAAACTTCCCCGTAAGAGGGACCCATTGGTTAAACAAGCCCCGAGGCCGACCAGACGGTCTCCAAACCTGCACCGTTATGCACTGTATAGGATTATCGGCAGGCTAATCAGGTTTTCCACCTTTCAAAACATCACAAAGAAAAACTCTACCACTCCCCACTAGCTTCTCCCTCAAGTGACCGTGACCATGTATGTCGATATTCAACGCCACCCTGACATCAGTCTCTAACAGTTTTTGATGGAAACTGACCTTCACTGTCTCGTTCCAGCGGTGCCACCGTAATGGTCGACATGAGTTTTGGCGGTATGAACATTTTTCTCCACGTAGACATGACAGTAAGATTTTATCTTTGTAACGTGGTTAGCGTTCTTTAGATTCTCGGCTGAGATTATTAAGACTTCTATTTCTCTTAGTTGACCCTCTGGTGGGTGGTTCTTGCGGTGGTGATTATATGGTGTCACTGTCAAGTGGCGGTGGTTCATTTTTGCTGCGTTTGCTAACACACAGTTTTTTTAGGCTTCGAGTTGGATTAATTAATGGATATAGACTACAATGTGAGCATAGTATACCATTTTTTAAATTTATATAAAGAGTATTTTGCTTATATTCATAATATGCTGCCTTATAGTTAAATTTAACCAAAAAAAAAAAAACTCCTTTTAATAAGTACAAAAAATATTTTAAAGCAGAGAGATAATAAGGATTTAAAATTTTCCTTTCTTTTATTAATAAGGATTCTAATTTGTAATAATAAAAAAAAAGCATCGAAAATTATTTTGATATGATTTTTTATTTTTTATTTATAATAAATTAAAATAATATTATGAACTATACAGTAAAATATATCTTCGCTTTAATAATCAATTTATTTAATTTTCTCTATATTCATTTAGGAGATCAAAATTTAAGTTTTTGGGTTAGTTTTAGATGAGATACTTTTTTTTCTTTTTTTTAAATATTTTCTAGTTTAATATTAATATTTATTTTTTATCAAATAAAAAAAGTGAATTAGGTATGATATTTATAAAAGAAAAAAAAAAAACTTAAAATAATGTCATCATATAATGGGGAAAAATTAAATAAACTCAATAGGAAAATAATAATTAATTAAATAGAATGAGAAGAAGAAAGTCACAACTAAGACCAAAAACGAATTGCAATTCAAATGTGATAATACCTATAGGGAAAGGAATTGCGGCTCAAATCGATCATCTTCATCAATAGGTTTAGTAGTTGGTGATTATGATCTAATTAAGCATATGTATACAATTAGTAATAGAATAATACTACACGTTATGAACAAGGTGTTGATATATAAGATCAGATTAGGGAGATATATAACATCTAATTAGAATTGTACCTTCTCACTGTAATTTATTTTACGTTAAATTTTTCATATATTATAATTGCACGGTACATGAATTACAAAAACTACGAATTTTTCAAACTGGTTAAAGTATAATTTAGTAGTAAGTACATATAAACTTATGAGGTATTTGATACAGCTGTTGGAAACAACTGATAATTGATTTACACTTAACAACTAGATCAAACCCATTTGATAAAAAAAATAAAATAGCGGTTGTTAATTGTTGGAGCTCAAACAGTTGCTGATTTAAAAAAATCCATTTTAGAGCTTTTGCTATTTTTAAATTTAGATCATCTTACCCCTATAAAAAAAATTATTACTAATAAAATATTTTCTTCAAATTATTTTTTACATAACTATAATAATATTAAAATATTATAAATAATATTTATAAAAAATAACATATTCATGTTTGAACAAAAAATATAAATATATAAAATAAATAATTATTTATAATTTTTCAATTACTAATTCATTATTCTTTCAGTTTATATCTCACATTAAAAAAACTAGCTAAGATATATAATAATATATTAAGAAAGACGTAGCTATTCATAGTGTATACATCAAATCTAATCTAATAGGAAAATTATATGTGGATGTAAAAAGGATATTGACGTCTTTACAATTGATCAAATAATAGACATATTCGTAATAAAATTTTAAAAATATCAATCAGTAATTTGTCTAGTATATATAAAAATAGCTATATCAAGAATAACTAAGAATTTTCCTAATATATTAAAAATAAATCATATCATTAATCATCATTTAACATTTAAACAATAACCGCTAACAATATTTTTATTAGCTATTAGCAACCAAACAATCATAATTTCTTCAACTATTAGCTAGGAACCATCGATTATCAGCTATCCTCTTCTAACTAAACCAAGCAACCCCTTAATTCAAACTAAATTTTATAATATTATATTCACTTTTAGAATCAACGATTTTTTATAATTTTTTTAAGAAGAATGAACGAAAAAATTATTCTTTATTTAAATGTCAATTCTCACAACTCACAACTAATAAATTAAATATTATTTTAGAATAGTCTCATCGATTGAATTATTTGAACCGAGAATTGAAAATTCTCAATTCGATTTTTGATTTTGCTGAGTTGAGAATTTAATTTGACTCAACAAATGAAAAGGGAATTGGAGGAGTTGTCACTATTCGACTATAAGTCAGATACTGGATCACTGGATTAAATATTTTTTGTATATATTACCGGCTAGAGGCAAAAAAAAAATGCAAAAATTTGAAAGGAAGGAGTGGCTCGATTTTTAAATTTGAAAGGAAAGAGTGGATTTTTAAGGCAAATCATGATTGTAAAGAAGGTCAAGTGCCGTTCCACAGTTCCAGGCTGGTAAAAATTATAATTAATTACACTGTCAGCACGCTACCCCTAAATGATTTTGTTTGTTGTTAAACCAACATAATATAGCTGGAAGATTCCTTAATTATTTCCATAATTACTCTCTATAAAACCATTTGCTCCTCTCCATTGTCCTCCTACAAGATCAAAAACTCCACTTTCAAGTTCTATTATACATCCCCTTTGTAACCCATTTCTCTTTCTTATTCTCAGCCTCTTATTAGAACTTGCTGAAAATGGAGGGTTGCAGAATGGCCATCTTCTTCACCATCTATGTTATGATTCTTCTGGCTTTTACTGCTTTCAGAACATCAGCTGCTGTTGAAGATGTGGGGGGAATTGCGCCGGTGCCGATGGAAAGCTCTGGAGTTACTCTGGGAGTTTCAGCTGCTATAGCAGTTATAGTCTCTCTGGCCGCTTGTTTCTTTTAAATTTGGTCATTTCTTGTTTTTGATTATTTGGTGAATATTTGCTTATTAATCATGGAGTGCTCAATTCTTTTATTTTTTTCAGTTCATTCTGTTTATTATGCTAAGGAAGTTGAGTGAAATGTTGCTTGGTTAAGAAATTACATGAGTTATCTATCATTCTTTCTAAATTCCTGTAACTCTGTCATTATACTACTGTAAGATACTTGAATATGTATTTATATTACACATATATAAACAACTCTATCTTTCTATATAACTCAGAATTCAAACATAATCTTTCTTTTGATTATTTCAAAATGAACCTTGTTTTAACATATGTTATACTACATCAAAACAAAGAAAACTATGACATTATAGGAACAGCCAAAACTAGGTTTATCTGCTAACAAGTGGACTAAAACAACAAATAACTGCCTAAGGAAAGCCACTGAGACATCAGATATGTTACTTGTATGTAAATGCTCTGAATTGAAAATTATATATACCGCCTCTTATGTCTCAACTATGAACGGAGTCAACGTTGCTTGATGGAACCAAAAAGATCCTCGTATGTACGCTTGGGAGCATCAGGACGAGAGACAATTTCCACAACTTTGTAAGATGATTCTGGAAGGACTAATGCCTCGACAGCAACCTCCGCAACCAGGTCTCTGGATATAGTTCCTTCATAAAGAGTATCCTAGAGAGAGGAGAGAGAAATAAAGTCAATAACTTCTCATACATGAGAGAGCGAGGAAAAATATCTGAATGGTTTCAGATTAATCTAAATACCTCTGGCTCCATAACAAGATTTCCTGTTGGAGGGTCATTTCTCAACCCACCAGGCCTGATTATTGTGTAGTTTATACCGGATCTTCTGATATACTGCTCTGCCTGAAGCTTCGCTATTAAGGTCAGTCCAACAACATTGAGAAAGATGTAAGCTGGATTAAATATCTGACCCATTGCCGCTCCATTTACTAAAATGGAGCTGATGAGAATGAATCTGTTCACACCACGTTTACGGCATGCATCAACAAGGTTTACAGTGCCAAAATTATCAACCTGCAGTACAGCAAGACTTTACTGATCAATGCCATGAGATAATAGGAGGTTTGCAACACCAGAACTATACATGATAAACTCATGTACATCTAACCAAATTGGATAATGGATTTCTGGATTTTTGGAATACTTGGCATTTTTATTATTAATTGCAAATCCAGAAACACTGATTTTCTAACCTTAAAATATCATGGCCAAATGGGATCATTTTTATGGTATATGCATCAGATAAAAATACATTTAGAAAGAAAGAAACAAGTACATGCCTCCACACCATGATATGGAGCACTTCATACACTTTTTGTGTCTCTATCTGCTATATTCACCACACAACATTTCTAGTATACTTGACTAATTGAATTCAACAAACCCAGGAATAGAAGAGAACAGTTAGGCTTTTCACAGATCTAATTTGTATGGCTTTCACTATAATGACTAGGGGAAATCTAATGCATTTAGATTACCACACAGCTCTCGAATGAGAGGCCTTTTCTGATCAAGACCATAACCATCGTAATGACAGTGCAACTATCAACATCATAACAGCATTATTAATGTGTATGTTCCTCATGTAACCCAATGGGTTTTGCATCAAAAGTAACCAATTTTTATCAGGGTACACAAGGTGTTTTAAATAGAAACTCTTGGCAATTGTTACCTTTATTACAAACTCTTGGCAATTGGAACATCATACAAAGTAATGGCAATGCAAACCCAAAACTACTCAAATAGCATACTCAAAATATATACTAACATGAATTGAAATAAAGGCCATGTTTGGTATAAATGAATTCCACCAAATTTTATACAATTCATTTGGAATTTCATGTTTTCATGTTGAGCATGAACGGAAATGTTCATTTCACTCCTATGATTTCAATTCTATGGAATTCAATATAACTAAACCAAATTATATCATTTGTAAATGAATTCTATATTTCAAATTCATTTGTACACAGCCTATGAAGAGTCATTAGAGCAAGAAGAAGAATAAGTAACTACTAACTAGAGCAAAATGACCTTCCATGGAGCAAACAAGTCCCAGCCAGGCCGAAATCCAGTGGCACATACTACAGCCTCAGAATCATCCCCTATTGCTTCCGCTAATTTGGCAGACCCTTCCGTTACATCCGCTTTCACCTGCAAAAAAAAAAAAATTCTCATGAAAAAAACCTCTATAAACAAAACAAACTCAAAATTCCAAAATTAAAAATAATAAAAAGAACCCAAATGAGTTTTCATCTACCACAACACTTGAAGAAATTGAAAATACTAACAAATTGAAGAGATGGGTTATCTTTGGAAAAGGTAGTTTTGGCTTTGTCTAAATCTCTAACCCCAGCCTTGACCTCAAAACCCTTCGCTAGAAGCTGCTCCACAATCCTTTTACCGGTACTTCCAGTAGCTCCAGCCACAAATATTTTCTTCTTCCCATTCACTTTTGTTTCTGTAATTTCTTCAGTGATTTCACTACTAACTTCCATCTAAAAACATAAAGAAACACATTATAACTGCAAATCCATTAGAAGCACTGAGTGAAAATTCAAAGAAGACCGTTAGTGATGATACCTTAGTGGAATTGAGGGAATGAGAACTGGGTTTGGATTTAGTAGAAAATAAAATAGCAGAGAAGGGTTTAGAGAAAGAGTGCTGGTAGTTGCTGTTGTGAGGAGCTTGTAAATTCCAAAGGAGATTAGAGCTTCTTAGAGTCAAAGGAGTGGCCATAGAAATTGAATTGAATTGATAGTTTTGGGGTTTCTTGAAATTACGGTTTCTTTACGTGATTAGTGGTGACTATACATTTTTTGTAAAACGACATTTCATATCATAAAAAAAGGTCTAATGATAATCTTAAACGACACACAGATATTTAAGGTAAAGAAAGTACATTTGCCAGTGAATTTTTGTTTTATAGGTCAAACGACATGTCACTTATGACCGAAATATAAGTCCTATATTTTTTTCACCGGATCTTGATGTGAAGTTCAATTTTAAATAGAGTTATGGCTTCTTTGAATTGCGCATTTGAGCTTCTGAGATTTTTTTTTTTTTTAAAATGTATATACAACATGGGTTAATGCTTTTTTTTTTTTTTTTTTTAATTATGGCTAAATGTAGTGCCTGAAAAAATTATTGGAGTTCAAAGAATTCTTTTTTCTATGATTGAAAACAGGTAAACCACATAAAACAGGGAAATTCTGAATTTTTTCCAAAAGAAACAGCAGCGCCCTTGATAATAAGGAAATTTACAGAGGATACACTGAATGACTTGTCAATTGTCATCCTTCTTGATAGATGGCAATGTCTAGCAAGAGAAAAGAAAATTTTGCTGTCTTTAAATATAATAAGAATTGCCTACCAGTCTGCCACTACCACGCATGAAATGAAACAAATTTTTCATGGGAACTGACGTGAATAAACTGATACAAAAGTTTTACTTAACTAAACCTATTGCAGTTTTTCACTTTTGCTTCTAGACAACTTTCAACCATTGTTTATGGAACTCAGTATCTGCAACTCCAATCTTCGCATCATTTTGCCCTCCAAAGCGCGGAGACTGCTTCACCAACAAATTCCCATGGCCCTGAAATTCATTTCTCAGGTCTGTAGCCAATAAAAATAAGCAAAATATCTACATGAATTTCTAGACCAACATTAGTAAAAGTAACACGTACCTGCCTAAAATTTGCCAATATAGTTCTTACGAGTCATGATATCACCATATGAACCTTTCCATCAGCTATCATCACTTTGTTCTCATCATGCAGTTTCTGTAAAATTGTTGAGTTTAAAGTAAGATCACTTCACCATCTAAAAGCACTTAAGTGGGGCTGTGGAGATGGGAAGCGTAAGGCCCCCAATATAGTCAGATATCTGAAGACTAACAGAATTACTAAATTCCTACTTCACGGCCTCTTCCAATCAAATTGATGCTGAAAAGGTTGATTTTTACCTGTAATAGGAGCATTATCTCTTCTCTTGAGTAACGAATATCTCCTGTATTGATGACCTTCTCTAGGTCATCAATGGTAATGCTATCCAAGTAGCGCATATGCTCACGAAATGTAGAATTAAATGATTCAATTCTGAAAGCCAAAAGAAACCACAAAAAATAATAAAAATAGAAATCAGGGAAACTTTGAACTATAATTGGAATATCACAGAGAGAGACAGAGAGAGGATGGTTGGGGGGAGTCTAGTGCATGCTGGTATCAGACCTTTCTGGAGAAAGCTCAGCTGTGGCTTGCTCTGCGGGAGGGTCATCTACTTCCATTGCATCTGTTGTTGAACTAACATAACAGGAAAAAAGAAGGCAAAATTAGCAAAACCTTAGGGTAAATGAAGAAAGAAATAGGAAATTCTGTTGACTCGGCTGATTCCAATCCATCAAGAGCATCAATGGAATTAAGGTAGCTATCCATCACTTCCACCCCAGAAAACAATAATAAAAAAAAAAAAAGGGTTCTTATCTAGTGTAGCTAACTCATCAACATTTGAAGTCATCGCCCAAAGTTCCACCAGAGCAGGAACCCAAGGGGTTATTCATATATGGTATTAGAACTCTGCATATTAGCAAGAAACGCCGCATATAAAATGCAAACCAGTACACCTGGCCACCTGAGTATTTACAATATCAAAGATGATAGACCCAAATACTGTATTACATCTTGAAAATTTTGGAATTATAGTGATGGAAACCTAGTTGTTAGTGAAGAAGGAATTTGATAAAAAGTTAATTTATCAAGTCATACATTGGATTCAACGCATGTTGGGACATCTACAATGATATAAAAGTTCCATTTAGTTCTTGGCTGATACAAAAAAAAAAAAAAAATACAGAACTGGTGCACGAGTTAATTTAACAAGTACTTCAATGTTAACAGGTCTAAATCAAGAACTGTAGAAGAGAAAAAAAGACTTGTGGTGATTCAGTCCATTCCACCATTCTTGGAACACCAACCCTATAGTAACAGGAAAAAATAAAAATAATATTTTAAGCTAAAAGTTCATGCAATATCTACTCACCCTTCTATATCAACAGCAGCATGGCCATCTCTATCAGTTCTATCAGAACGATGCTCGGCCTTGCGTTTGCTCTCTAATTCTCTCTCCCTTTCTTGTTCACGCTCCTCCATGTCGGTTAACTCTTTATGATATATTGCAAAATTTAGAATTTTCAGGGCAGCTTCAACATCAGACTTAGAAACCTACCAAGGCAAGTAAATCATACACTAAAGCCTGGATGACAAGCATAAACACAAATCCCATGATAATAACCTATGAACTGGTACTCTGGTAGTAATGAAAACTGAAAGACTAAAATGAACACAAATCTCACATCACATGGACAAGATAGCAGCAAAACTAACGAGTGATAGAACCAAGTACCTTCCTACTCAATTTCAATTTGGCATGAGCAGTGGAGAGACGTATTATGGTTTCCAAGGTTCTTGCAGTGATGGGAAGTGTTCCTCCAGTCTGCAAAAATAAGCATCTCATATCAGAAGATACAGAGATCCACAATTGCAGCAGGTATATCTGAATCTAAATTTGCAAACCAACCTTTGCAGTTGAACTAGAACTTCTAAGCTCAGCATATGCTGTTGCGATGTGTTCAGATGCCTGCAGATAAAACGTTATAATTAACTCGATTGGATACACCACATTCAGGTGGGATAGGGAGCAAGCATAATAACCATAAAGTCTAGTTTGCTGTGTTGAACTGAAGGAATGGAAGACCAACATCTTACAGGAAAGGACAACATAATAATTTGCAGAATCCATAGATAGTGAAAAGCATAATGACCTCATCACTCAGTTCAGGCTGAATCCTATGTTTTGCATAATGTATATACTTCTTAAGAAACTTGATTGTAAGGGTATCACGCTTTCGACCCCTGTCTGTTTTCTTCCCATGAAGCATTCGGTTATACTTGACAAAAACAGATGAGTCAGCATCAGCTTCATCTTCTCTTCCATATCTTGAACCTCCATCAAGTGCCCCATCACCTGAAAATTTTAAAGTTTCTCCTGCTTAATATTTATTAGAATAGTGTTTAGTTAATTAACAAAATAATTCACGCACCTCCATCAATTACAGAATGGTAACGATGCATACGCAATACATGCTCAGAAATTTGACGGTCAATATCAGGATCCATTTGATCCAATACTATGAACAGCAAATCAAAACGAGAAAGCAAGGAGTCTGGAAGTCCAATGTTTTTTGTTGGTGTCAATGAGCGATCATACTGTGCATACATTCAGTAACCAGCGTAAGTTTAAACAATTGAACATCAACATACAAGGATACAACTACCTACAGGTAATAATAACATAAAAATCAAAAACAGAATGCATACTTACAGTTCCATATATGGGATTCGCAGCAGCCACTACACTACATCGAGCATTCAGAGATGCATGAATACCAGCTTTGGCGATAGTGACAGTCTGTTGCTCCATAACTTCATGTATAGCAACACGATCCTGATCATTCATCTTGTCAAACTCATCAATACAGACAACACCTCTGTCAGCAAGAACCATTGCTCCAGCTTCTAGCCTTCTTTCTCCTGATAACAGTTAACTATTTATATATGAATTCTTCTGAAAAATCACCAGATAATAGATGCTAGCTCATTAAGTTCTTCACCTGTTTCTTGATCAGAAGTAACTGCAGCAGTCAACCCTACACCAGAAGAACCACGGCCAGTGGTTGATATGGCCAAGGGAGCAATATTCATTATAGCTCTTAAAAGTTGAGATTTGGCAACAGATGGATCACCAACCATCATCATGTTAATGTCACTAAAAGAACAAGACATAATTTATTATGATTAAGCATATAACTGGAGCAATATTTTGTTCAGTGATGATTAGTAACATAAGATTCTAGCAAGAGAAAATGAAAGTATAACTCACCCTCGCAAGTGAGTCCCATTCTTCAAGTTCTTTTCCACTCCACTGAGCATCAGTAAAATCACTGCTTTTTTAATCCATGAATGCCCATATATCGAAGGTGCTAGCGAATTACCTAGTAAGTCAAATGTATCATATCTTTCAGCTATCTTTTTAATGTTCTTTAAGTCTTCTGGACTATAAATTGGTGCATTAGCCTCCTTGTTCAGCAAAGAGACACTATTAGCTATGAGAACAGTCCTGTGCATCAAGGCAACTTTGTCAAGCTTCAAACAGTAAATTATGGTGTCATTAAGAGGGTGAAATAATGATATAAGCAGTGCTCTGGTAAACTACCTGAATACTCCATTCACACTACCCTTGCTTCTGCCAGGAAGTGCTTTATATATCCCCACAATAGCTACACGATCTCCAGGCTTACATGAATCAACCAGGTCGTCCTCAACTATGACATCCACTGTTCGTGGAAGTTGACCGGGAGCAGAATTCTCAGGCACTTCTTGCATTGACAAGGTTTGATGATCTTTGTATTTGCACAATCCATACTCAGTCACTAATAAATTGCCATGATCATCCTGCAACAGTACTATATCATGAAAGGCATTCCTCTAATGATGATTAGGGACAACAGAAGGTAAGGACTTGAGAAATACCCTTGTGGGATATACAGAACCTGTGGGCAAACCCACATTAGATGCAATGTCACGATATTCACGAGTTGTGAAATCTCCAGTCGTAGGGCAGAAATGAACACTCCTGACAACCTTTGGCCTTACAAGAGAACCTGAAAGTGAAAGACCAGATTAGATTTATGCACATCTAGAATCAAACTCAAAGAGCTTAAGAGATACATCTTCTAGTGGTTCAATTTAACATGCAGTCATCCCTTGTGTAGATTAGGCATGCATAATAAGTTCAGATGACAAGAACATATGCTGGTAATGTGATATTTTCAAGTGAAAACTCAATACTAACTGTGACTAGAAATGTTGCACGGATAACAATAACAACAACAATACAACAACAACAACAACAACAATAATAATAATAATTTAAAAGAATTAGTGAGCAGAACAAAGCAAAAGTGTGCAGCCATTTCTTAGAATCCAGTGAGGCATTAAGGTACACACATGAACCTTGCTATTCAAAACTTGTCTTTATGCTACCAGTCTCATTAAGCAGAATATACTATAGTTTCACAAAATTAAACGGTTTTCAAGATGCAAAATAGCTGTAAGTAGTCCAATATTTGATATGATAATATTCAGCAATCAGTATGAAATTTTGTATCTGAGCTAACAAAATAACAAGCACCAAAATTGTCTTGCAGCGAGCAATAATAATATAAAAAACTTAACATCATGAAACCCTCCCTACCCAGAAACTTTTTTTTTTCCAAGACTAAACTTAAAAGTACTATATTTCATTCAGTATGAAAATTCAGCTTTATGTTTTTGGTATTAAGTTTTTGAATCAACATAACAAACAAAAGCAAATGAAAGAATTAGACAGTAGAATACTAAAAATCTTGAAATATAAAGAAACAATAAATGGGAGATTCATGAAAAGAAAAATACATTTGGTAACAATCCCTTCAACGCAGACCATGGAGCCAATGAACTCAGAAAGAAGCTCCCTAGGAGTAACACGGCGAGATACAAAAGGACCCTCAAAACCCACAATAACTTGTTCTCCTTCCTTCAAATACTTAGGATCAATACTGCGAGCTATATCTGTAGCCGCATCACAGAATGGTTGCATATACTCACTAGGGTCCTTGAGAATCCTAAAATCCAGCATAAACATAAACATATTAAAAGAAAATTTAATCATTAGAATTCGACAACTCTCATTTTTTTAAAAAGTGAAGAAAACTAAAACCCAAATTTTAAAAAACCTAATTGATATGCAAAAAAAACAAAACTCTAATTTCTCTTATCCATAATCACATGAAGCATGTGGAGCTAAAATTCACTCTAATTTGGGATGTACTGGATCGGTTTGATTTGGTAGAGTTTTGCAGGGAAAATAAAATTAAACCTGGGACCAAAGTCCTGAAAAGCGTGGAGATCGGAGATATTGACAATGAGGCGACGACGCTTGTGGTTAATCATGGCCTTTATCTCATCCTTGTATATCTGATCCATCAATGAAATTAACATATAAATTACATAAAAATTAAAGGGAACAAAAAAAATATAAGAATTTGTGTGTATAGAAAGAAAGAGAAAATTGAAGAGAGATACATTTTGATCCAGAAATTCCAGAAATGCTCGCTTGTGACTGCTTCTGTCTTCATTGGTCGCCATCTCTTAGCCCCTCGCCGCCACTCACCGTTTACACTCCGCAGAGACAGAGAGGAGATTACAGAGTAGAGGGAGAGAGCAGAGCAGTGTGAACTTTTTCGGACCCTAGAGACAACTAAGGGGTGTAGTTTTGGCGGGAAAGAAACCTTGTTTTGGCGCGAAAGTGAGCGGCTCTTACTTTGATGGGTTGTGGGCTGTGGGTTCCATAATTTACCATAGTTCATGGGCCTTATTAGTTATTATACCTTATAATTAGCCGGGCGGGGCTTACTCGGATTGAGAATTCTTATCTTTGACATATAAGCCCAATTTAAAATGATAAAATAAATTAAGTTTTTAAGAGAAATTTATGTCATATATGTCCTATTTTTTATATTTTTAATATTTATAATCTCTTAATTTTTATTTTTTTATATTTAGACCTTTTAATTACTTTTTTTAACTTTATTTGTTTTTATTTTTATTTTTAACTTCTTAGGTTTATTTTGTAATAGATCATCAATTTAATAGAATTTGTAATGATTTTGAGTTAGTTAAGTAAATGTTTTATGATTTTCCTTTTAGAAAATTATTTAATTTTAATTTTTTTTTTTGAAAAATAAAATTAAATGTTAAATAGTATTAGATACTAATTATTTGCTAAAAGTATACTTTTTTTTTTTAATGTATATTGTTTGATGTAACTTTTTATTTTGTTCAAAATCCATAACTTGTATAAACAGTAGTAGATATTAATTATATTATAAAAGTATACTAAATTTTATTTAATGTATTCTATAAATTAAATGTTAAACAATATAAAATACTTATTATTTGTAAGAAATATATTGTTTTTTGTTTAATGTATATTATTTTTTGTTTAATATATACTATTTTTTGTTTAATGTATACTGGTTGCTGTGATTTTTTAATTTTTTTCGAAATTCATAGCTTGTATAAATAGTAGTAGATACTAATTACATTGTGTAAGTATACGGAATTTATATTAGATACTAATTATTTACGAGAAATATACTGTTTTTTATTTAATATATACTATTTGTTGTGAGTTTTTAATTTTTTTAAAATTCATAACTTATATAAATAGTAATAGATACTAATTACATTATGCAAGTATACTGAATTTGTATTAAATACTAATTATTTACGAGAAGTATACTGTTTTTTGTTTAAAGTATACTATTTGCTGTGAGTTTTTAATTTTTTCAAAATTCATAACTTGTATAAATAGTAGTAGATACTAATTACATTGTACTAATAAGAAATTAGTGTTTCTAATTTATATTGATTTTTTAAATTTTAAAATTGTTATTATATACTTTTTGTTTAAAAAAAAAAATCAAAACTTAGCTAATTTGAAAAATCCAAGAAAATTAATTCATTTTGAATTATATAATTTTCAAGCTAAATATAGGTTAGTCGTTAATTCATTTTGAATTTTCATAAATAAAATTTAATATGATTAAATTAATTTTTAATTTTAAAAGGAAGTGGAACCAATAAATTATAGGTGAAGAGAAAAAAAGATGATTTTGATAAGCAAAGAGAAGAAAAAAAAGCTAAATTTATAAATAAATAGGGAAGTTTAAGCTATTTTTGCAAAATAAAAAAATTAGAGGCTAAAAAAATTATTTTTTTAAATTTTTGAGTTATTTGTGTAAAAATACCCATTTTTTAATAATTAGACAAGCCACATCGAATCATGCAGCCAGTGAAGTTTTGGTATAATGGTAAAGTTGGACTTATGTTTCCTGCCCATGTTTGGATCGTGTAATATCTCCTAGCAATAAAAAAATAAATAAATGGAATCATGCCATTGATTATTTATTTTTAGTCTGATTTTCCTTTAATTGAAGGCAAACTAGTTATCAAACAATTCCATTTCACCCCTTTTTTTTCCCCTAAAAAAAACAATGAAATGGGCTTTTTAAAATTATTTGGTTGCATTTTTATTTATAATTTGCCTTTTTTGAGTTTAATGTTGGCAGCCTTGGTAAGCAGTTTTCAAGCAACACTACATAGATGAAAAATAATGACCATTGCAACAGAATCCAAAGGTTTTTCAGCAAATCTTAGAAATGGTAAAATCTTGGATGAATATAAAGCCAAAATTGACTATTCACGGAAACAATGTATAATTTCTTCACTAATTACTGTTTTATAAGTAATCAAATTAAAAAGAAGGTGAAGAAAACCACGAATTAATTCAAAAAAACTTTTACCTTTGCTCGTATCCACTACATAATTTAGAACTGAACAAACATTAATGCCCTAGAAAACCTTATGCATGCTAAAGTTCCAACTAAAATGAAAAATGAAAAAATAACTTTAAAAAATTATCCATGACTTTTAGATACAATTCACATCCAAATTATTTCCAGTGACAACTACAAATGGCTGGAAGAAAATGACTATCAATAGCTCAAGTTAAAAGATGAAGCAGCCTAGATCGACTAGTCCATAAGCAACTCTCGAGTAAGGAAAGATTGGTTCCTAGAAGAAATGCAGACGAGGAAACTGCCCAGGCTTGAATGCAGAAAAAGATACACAGACAAGCCGGATGCTCAGGGCTTAAATGGAGAAAAGATCACAACAGAATTGTGTCCACCAAATCCGAAGGAATTTGAAATTGCTGAAAACACAGTTAAAATAAACAAATTCAGATTATGGGTTAAAGCAACTGAAATCAAAACAACATGTTGAATAGTTTTGCCTTCTTACCAACATTCACTTCGTGCTGCTGCTTCTTATTGGCAATGGTATCAAATTCAACTGAAGGCTCTGGATTCTGCAGACATGGCAAAGAATACGTCAAGCAGAGACTCATGCAAGATGATCTTTTTGAATAGCAAAAAAAGATATAAAGCACCACTCAGGTAAGAAATTAAGAACAGAAAACGATCTAACACATACAAATTGGTTAATTGTAGGATGCAACCATCCTGTGTTTATGGCCTTTGCACAGGCAATTGCTTCCAGACCTCCAGCAGCACCAAGGCAATGCCCTATCATAGACTGGAAAAAATAAAAAGCAGAAAAATCAAACACCAAATGGCAAGTTCAACACCAAAGCCTTCTCAGAGTATATGGAAAAAGCAAAGAAGTTAAAGATAGATTACCTTGGTGGAATTGATTTTGATCTCAGATGTATTCTTGAATACTTTTTTTATAGCATTTATCTCAGCAAGGTCACCTGCAATGGTTGAAGTTGCATGCGCATTTATGTAGTTAACCTGAAAAAGTGATAAGACTAGTTTAGCTTTTTTAATTTATGGCCTTCAGGGAAGAAGTTATACCAACAACTAAACAACATGGCTTGTGATGGCAGGAGAAAGTAACTGCACTCTTAAACCCCATTTTAACTTTTACACAGGAACCCTTAGAACTGGGTAAAATATTTTGAATTTTAATTAACTATGTCCAATTCATATGTTTCGAACCCAAATGAAAAGGTGTAAAAGCACTAAATGTTGATTTCAGAAAAATATAAGAGAACTGATTCACATCAATTTTCCAATTAATTTATGAATCAATTATACTTTAAATGGTCTAGTCACAAAAGATTGAGATATTCCTACCTGATAGTTATTTCACCATGGTCCACCAAAATTGCAAACCAAACCGAAAAAGTTTGGTTCGGCTGGTCGGTTTGGGAGGGTTTTGGTTTTTTTTTTTTTTTTTTTTGCTATTTCTCCCTTTTTTATATAAATTTGAGATAAAATTCAAGTAAATTTTAATATATGTTTAATAAATATATATAATATAAATATATTTTAATATATGTATATAAAGTTCGGTCGGTTCAATTATAACCAAAATTTTTTAGGCAAAAACAGAACTGAAATTTAATTCGGATTTCAAATTTTCAAACCGAACAGAAGTTTTAAAAAACGAACCGAACCGAAACAGACGGTTCGGTTTCGGTTCGGTTTTGCTCACACCTAATCAAAAGTGACAGAAAATTCAACTAACTTTTATTTTTTCTAAACCACTGGAAATTGCAAATCCATCTCAATTACGTTAAAAAACAAAGACCAAAGCCACTTCAAGAAGTAGGCCTATTGATCCTCAAACTCCAGATAATGCCCCACATTGTATAGCCGGCAAACATTAGTTCAACTTTGACACAACCTTAATGACAGATCAGAATAAACTAAGTGAAGGATCACTTTCAAGTCCCGGCTACCTCCTGCTCAATAGCAGTGACAATAAATGTCTCAATGATACTTCCAATGTATTACAGTTCCATATGTTTCATCTTGGTCTTACTAATATAAAAAGTATCCATGTTATCAGCTAGTCATCTCCAGTTCACTCTCATATGTATGTAATTGCAGCTTATCTTACTAGTGGATGGGCACTCCACAAGGCAGAACAAAAGGAATATGTCATTCAAGTAGAATTCAAAATAAAGTTTATCACAGGAACATATTCTATCAATACAGGTATTGCCACATAAAAAGGCATCATCAGAAATTGAGCTGTAAAAGAGTCTAACCACACAGTAGCTACTCAGACTGGCTCACAAAATATTCAAATTTAACTTGGTTTTAGTCAAAAGCTCAAACTCGAGAAATAAGTTGAATTAAATTCAAGTATATATTACAGTGATACAAATATAATTCGATGTTGAAAATTTTACATAATTTTAAACATATTTTATTTTATATAATATTTAATTATTAATTTATGACATTTACAATTATACCCTAATTATAAAGAAGGAACATCCTAATTCGAGCTCGAACAGTTTATTTGAGTTTTAATATGAGATAAGTCAACAAGTATACCTAATTGTCTAAAGTGATTGATTCAAGTTGAATCTAGCATTCAAGCTTGAATATTTTAAGTGCTTCATCTTAGTTGAATTCAAGCATGAGAAACAAAACTTTGTTGAGTTTGAGCTGAGTTTCAGTGGTACATTGTATTGACTCAACTAGGCTTGATTACACCCTAATAAAAAAATTACAATTAGTCTTCATAAAACTAAGAATTACCTCCTCAGGTGACACACCGGCATCTTCAAGACTTCTCTCAATGCATGAAGAGACCCCAAGTCCGTCAGATCTTGGATCAGTCATGTGATAAGCATCACAATTAACAGCACCTCCCAAGTATTCGGCAATAATTGGTGCACCCCTTTTCATTGCATGTTCCAAGCTCTCCATCACCTGTTGGAAAAACCAGAATAAATAACTTTTAGATTCAAACTCTTTACACAATGAGCGATTACAGCATCACTACACACACACAACTTCATTCCATTATTGATCATGTCCAAAAAGGGTATTGCTAGCAGAATTTTTTTTTTTTTTTTTTTTTTTTTTTTTTTGGGTTTGGGTGGGAGGAAAATTGCACATGATATTGGCACACAGGTAGATAAAGGCTTACCAACACTCCTGCACCTTCACCCATAACAAAGCCATCTCGATCTTTGTCCCACGGCCTTGAAGCAGTTTGTGGATCATCATTCCTCTGAGATAATGCCCTACATGCTACAAAACCTCCCAAGCCAATGGGAATGATGGCTGCTTCAGTTCCACCAGCAATCATTAAATCAGCCTCACCTCGGCGAATGTGATTGGCAGCAGCATAGAAACAATAATTGGAGGTAGCACAAGCAGTTGAAATTGAATAATTTGGACCCATGAAACCAATTTCCATTGCAAGTAAGGCAGACCCCATGTTTGTGATAGCATAAGGAATAAAGAAAGGAGTAATTTTCCTGTGTCCTTTCTCAATTAGAGCCTGAACACCATCTGAAAAGACTGTAAGACCACCCATCCCTGTTCCAACAAGCACACCAGCTCGCTCTTTATCAACCTACAATGCACATAAAAAGCAAGCAAGCAGCTTAGGCATAAATCTGTGAGAGAAAGAAAGTACATAAATTTAGTTAAGTACAACCCACATAAAACAAATACTAGGGGTTAAGGCAACTGTCCATACCTTCTCAAATTCATATTGATTCATAAATGTTTGAAAAAATATCATTCAAGAAAAAAAGAGAAAAGTGCATTTTGTAAGTGAATTTTAACAAAATCCAAATAGGAATCTCTGAAAATACAGGGCAATACCCCTCACCATCTTGTAGCTTTAAAACAATAATAAAGGAGCTACAAATTTATCGCCTCAGAACATGAGAGAGGAAAACAAATGGATTGGTCTTAAATCCAATCCATTTGTAATGCAACAACATGCATTTGTGCTTTGTGTCTATAATCAATGATGAATTCAAATTGAGATTCAGAGGACAGACACCAAAAATAAACCAATTCCAGCCTACATGCTTTTCAAGTAAAGTTAACTCGAAGATGCACAAAATAACAATCAAATAAAACGAAACCAAAGCCAAGGGGCAAAAACACAATGAACTATTCAAGAGGAAATCAATTTGTCCTGCATGTTTATCATTTTCCTAAAGATTGGCTTTGTAATATAAAAATACCAATCATAACAATTAATAACAATAATAATTTTCATCTCTCTTTCTCTATATATATTAAATTACCAATCAAACAACCTACATATCCAAAATCCAACACCAAATGACAAAAATTCCTGCAATACAGAGGCGTGAAATAAAAACCCACCAAGCAAAACACCCAAAAAATCATTTAACAAAGACACATAAAATCAAAACTCGAAAACCAATTTCAACAAACCTTGGATAGATTATCCCCTCCAAGATCCGCATCTTCGAGCGACTTCTTACCCGCGACAATGCAATACCTCAAACAATCATCAAGTCTCCTATCATTCTTCCCATCAATATAACCTTGTGCGCTAAACCCTCGGATCTGTCCACCAAATCTAGTCGGAAACTTGGAGGCATCGAACCGGTCGATGGGTCCGATTCCACTCACTCCAGCGAGCAACTTATCGTAGTAAACATCAACATCATTCCCAAACACAGAAACCAATCCCATACCCGTAATTACAACCCTTTTCTTGGGGTCTTTCTCGCGCTTGGGAGCTGAAATAGTAGAGTTATTGGTAGAAGATGCAGTGATAAAAGATAGTTTTTTAGTTGGAGTTTTCGTTGCATTGTGAGATTTCTTGTGGAGGGGATTTAGATGGGATGGCCTGAGAGATGAGGACTGAAGGACTTGCATGGTGGTGCCGGCGATGGTTGGTGGAGTAGGAGGAAGGAGGGAGATTTGGAGATGGCGATAACAACGATGGTTTGTGAGAAGTGAAACAAAGCAAGCTAAGCTAGTTCTACAAATACAAGCAGCGCTAGAGGGAGGTTAAGCTACTTTCAACAAACTGTGTGCCACGTTGGCATTTCGCAGATGATGTGGCGGCTACAATTTGTAAATTTTTTCTATTGTCGTTTTTATTATTGACCTAAATAATAATTTGTATCTCTTATAATAATAATAATAGTTTTTTTTTTTTTTTTTTTTATATGTAAAACTTTTGGAAGTTCTAAAAAATAATTTAATATAATTATACTTTTAAATTAAGTATTTGAATAAATTGTGAAATTTACTATTAAATATTTATTTTTATAAATTTAATTTTGATTAGAATTCAAATACAAAATTTCACCAATTTTAAAATTATTTTAATACTATACTAAATTATAGATTCCTGTAAAATAATTGATTAACAATGTGAATTTTATCAAATTTAATGGATGAGAGCTAATACTTATTATGATCTTGAGCTAATATAAATTTAGTGAATTTTGATTTAATTAGTCTTGCACTATTTTATTTTTTTTCCTGAAAATAAAGTTTTGCTAGTAACTTAATTTTTTTTATTAGTCAATGCACAATTTATTTATTTATACAACTCATTTAATTATGATAAATATATTACATTTAGTGTATTTAATAAAATTGTAATGTTGTTAGATTATATGTAAAAGTCTTTTATTTTCTAAATCAACTAAAAACACACACACATTAATTTATTTTTTATTGACAAATTTTAAAAGATATTTTTAATGAAATCATCAATTAACAATCAAAATTATTTTTTTTATTAACTAAGAATTAACTCGTTATTAAAATTTATTGGATAATATTGAAGTTATTAATAAGGTTTTGAAATATATAAATTTGAATTTCAATTGAAAGTTTAATTAATAAAAAAATAATATTTATTTATGCTTTTCAAGTTTCTTTTTTTAAATAAAATTAAATTTCATTGATTATCAATTGCTAAATACAAATTTCAATATAAAATGACCTGATATAAAATCAACTATCATAACAAAAGTAAACTGATCTGCATATCGCAAATGTTCAACATAATATCCAACTATCATATAGTTGGTTTTGAAAAATTGCGACTATAATAGTTGAACAATGTGACAAATCACTGTCATCTTTGCGAGCATCTGATACGCAATAGTGCACAGACATATCACCAAACTCATAATAAAAAATAAAAAAAAAACTTCTAACAATAAAATACATAACAAAACTTATAGCAATGAAGACAAAATAACATTAAAAAAAATAATAATAATAATCAAATACAAAATAATAAAATAAAAAAGTATTACCCTAGCAGCAATAAACACATACTCATCCATAAGCATATAGTAAAAACGGAGATGGGGAGGCGACGGTGGAAGAAATGAGACAGAAAACAAGATTGAGCATAAGGAGCGTTGAGCGACGGTAGAGAAAGACGAGTAAGTAGGTGGTAGATGTAGCAACAACAGCAGAGATGAGACTATCTATATCAAATATAACATAAAATATTAGAACCACTTTCGATCATCTTTTGATCGACGGTAATTCAAAAAATAAAACTTAAGGAAAAACTAGAGAGAAAATGAGAATAAGAGACGGTTAAGGTTTTTTAAGTTACGCTTTTCAAGTTTCAAACAATAGTAAAATCGTTTCTTGCTATAAACATGACTAATACAAAAATTAATTGAAACCCTACCAATGTGACATCGATTTGAATAATAAGCATAAAAAAATGAATAATAGGTAAAAAGATGATCCAAACACAAACACTGGCTATCCATATTCAACAAACTTTTTTCTCTTTTTTTTTTTTTTCTCTTGTCTCTCTCTAAGAAGCTAACTTCTTTATAGTATGTTTATACCCTTCTTTAGGATTTTTAGTGCGGAAAACCTTCGGTGACTCCGGCCATTGGAAGAGAATCTCGATATTATATTTGTTTTGTTGTAAATATATGTAGGCTACTGTCTTTTGTGTTTTTAGTATGTCTCTCGTCCTTAATGAGTTGTTGGATTTTATTGTAGCTGTGTGGCTCTGGTTTTGTGGCGGAGATACTGCCATAAACGAGTCCGACTCTGTCCAGCTCTCCCATCATTTTCGAGCTTGTACGAAGCTATTAATTGATGGTTATTGATGGAAGGGGAAGAGATCGCTAGTGTTGGTGTTGGAACTTCTTGGAAAATAGATCTTCGTCTTATGCTGAGCTCCATTGCTACAGACAAATGAACTATTCCTTTCCAGCTATGGCTGAATTGGTGGAGGAAAATTGCTCCCTGTCAATTTTGCTCCGCTGTTCGCTTAAAAATATACTGTCCAAAAGCGACCCGCAAGTATACAGGGCAATTATAGTATATAGGAAGCACCCAAGGTCGTATTCTCTCAAGGAATTACAAATGGATTTTAATTGTTTCGAATTAAAGTGAATTTAAATGTAAAAATATTCTTTTGTTTGATTTTTAAAAGGAAAAAATTTTAAGACAGTAAATTAAATAATACAACTGTAAATTAAATGCAGATTTTTTTATGCAATATATGAAAAATGTTTAGGGTTCATAATCCACTTATCAATCATTTATATTTATGAATA
>CATKHJ011181915.1:0-11482 GCA_949750685.1 Vernicia montana | reverse complement strand
GGAACACGTGAACATATGAGACAATGAATATACAATAATATATAACATATTTGAAGACATGGATTAATATATGATTTAGCAGAAATTGACTGGTTAGGAGCGGTGTGCTCCCCACATGTCTCATAATCACATATAAATATGGTACAGAGGCTCGGTTACGCATATTCCCACATGTCACATGAAATAGCACGAGACGGGCCAGGTCTCATGACTAGGCAACTAGGGCTCGAATGCATGTACCCCATCCGCAGGTTTTCCCATGTGCACACAATTTGATGTATTACTCACATCAGTCGAGGATTTCTGCTTTAAGACTCAAAACTTCTCATATCAATATTCAAATAGTATATCAAATGAATTATCACATGATTCTCATATAAAGGAATTTCAATAAATCTCAATAAAGATATCATGTAACTTGTAACAAAGATAATAATGATTCAATTCAATAACACATCAATGGAATTCAATGGACACTTATAGCATGACTATCCATGATTCAATTAGACTTGAGAATAACTCATCAAGTGAAGCTCAATGAGTATATATAGAAATTTGGTGAGACCAATGACAAGAAACTTCAATGAACATAACAAATAAAATTCATTGGACATATGAAGAATTAACAAATGAAAGGAACTTCAATGATCACATCATGTGGGATTTTAAAGAATTCACATGGAATATAACAATAAACCAATGAAGAAATTATCAACTAATGAGTGAATTCTCAATTACATGGATTTTATTAAAGGGATATTTTATGGTTTAGGTGGTTTATAAAGAACTTATATTCAAGAATTCAAAACACAATAGATAACAATATATTTTTCACTCACATCCATTAAGCAAATCTCCTTGTGTAGGCCAATATATTGATCCTCATTTCTTGATTTTCTTATGCCTTTACATTCAATCTACATATAGACCATCAATCCTGTTGGCTCACTAAACCCTACATATAAAATCTCAATTCAATTTATTAACTAATTAATTTAAGCTCTATTGCTATCTTATAATCTAATTTTAAAATTCATTCCAAGAATTTAACAATATTTATCGATTAAATTCTATATAAATTATTCTTTTATAATTCCTAAAATTTTACTGAAAATTCGGCAGCACCTCCTTTAAAATATGACTAATCTCCCTGAAAAATCAACAAATTCTAATATTCAATAATTATCACAATTCAATTGTCCCGCCCGAACCTCCAATACAATAAATTACATCCGCCATTCTAATTCATAATTCAATTTCATATACTATAAGATCCACACTAAATTCCATCATTTATTTTTAATTCATTAAATATTACTTTACTTCATATATTATTTTCAATAATAAAATTATAAAAATATTTCATTTTAATACTCAATTAAAAGTAACTTAAAATTCATGTCAAAATATAAACTCATAGTATATAAATAAATTCATTAATTACATAAATTCATATTTCACATTAATTATTTACTTCTAATAATATCCATGAAAATATTTGAATTAGATTAACTATATACTTAACTTGTATAACTTATATTTAACTTTTATATATATATATATATATATATATATATATATATATATATCTCAAATGAGTATTACTTAAATAATTTAAACTCTATTAAAAATCAATCTAATTTATCATAATCATATATATACAATTATGTTAAAGGAAAATATATAAATAACTCATTTCTAATTTAATTAAATAATAATAAAACCATGTAAAATTATTTCCAATGAATTCATAAAAATTCATATTAATTCATAATAAATTATAAATTTACTAATTTAACTCAAATAATGTATATATATATATATATATATATATATATATATATATATATATATATATATATATATATATATATATTCTAAAGCTATTATTGGTCGAGTCAACTTTTGATAAAAATTAAAATATTGTCGAAAGCACGATTCAATTGATGGCTCGGTCTAGAATGCTCAGTTTTGATGTCTTGGATTTTCATATGGGTCAATAAATGCTTGATTTGGCTTTCTGCATAAACTTAAATATGACTTTGGATATACATGTATTTTTTGTGTGGATATGAACTTCATATTTTTGTCTTGATATGGGTAAAGACGAGCAAGATGGGAATTCACTGGTTTAGCTGCATCAGAGGGTCGACCCTTTTGCATTTATGTACGTTGTCTTCAAATGATCAAAGTAAAATGGGATCAATTTTAATTGCTTGGAGTTGAATTTATTTAATTCATAGCGGGGCCGACTTCATTATTTAAATTGCATATTTCTCTTTGATTGGTTCGACTTATTTAATAATATAAAAAAAAAAGAGAGAGAGAGAGGGTTGAACCAATAATCTTTGTTCTGATAAATAATCTTTGTTCTGATAAGCCCAACATGGTCATAGTGGATTCAGCTTGTTTCAAATTGAAATTCAATGATTGGCTCGTATTCCTTGGTTCTCAATGTGTGGGGCTCGTCTACAATGGATTTTGGACACTATTTTATAAAATTATTTCATTCAAGTATCCACTCATTAAGCATTAGATGGGTCCTCAATATTTAAATATTATATATTTAAGTGGGCTCGAGTGGTTGAGTGGTACAATTGTTAGTAAAAGTTGTAGTCATTCATCAAGGATTCAAGAATGATAACCTTCCTGTGATGAGCTTAATCCTTGGACAATGGTTTGAATGCAAGATGAATTCGTTCAAAGCAAGTATGGAGGGAAGACTGTTGAATCGGTCGACTGGATTTAAAGTGTACAATTCTTTAATTTACTTGAATATTCAATTAAAGGATTATAGGGGACATTGTTAACGCCGGTCCAAAAAATGACAGTTGAGTTCAATTCCTTATTAGAGCCTGGATTTGAAGTAACCCATGTAAATAGATTCAAAATCATTGTAGTCGACTCAAATGCTTGTATATAGTGGTTGAGTGGTTGAGTGGTACAATTGTTAGTAAAAGTTATAGCCATTCATCAAGGATTCAAGAATGATAACCTTCCTGTGATGAGCTTAATCCTTGGACAATGGTTTGAATGCAAGATGAATTCGTTCAAAGCAAGTATGGAGGGAAGATTGTTGGATCGGCCGACTGGATTTAAAGTGTACAATTCTTCAATTTACTTGAATATTCAATTAAAGGATTATAGGGAACATTGTTAACGCCGGTCCAAAAAATGACAGTTGAGTCCAATTCCTTATTAGAGCCTGGATTTGAAGTAACCCATGTAAATAGATTCAAAATCATTATAGTCGACTCAAATGCTTGTATATAGCCCAGTCACCTTGTATTTTCACCATATTAGAGTTAGGATTTTTGTATCTACTTTGTAATTATTAAAATACTCATATATAGCTCCTATAAATAACTTGTAACATGTTGTAAGTTAGTATCACTCAATTCAATAAATTACTAGAAATTCTTTCAATTTGTCTTGTGGTGATCATCAGTTGACGGCACATATAGCCTATATACTAAAATCTTTGATTGACGGTGAAAACCTACATATCAAAACCATGAAGTGATTGATTGACAGTTCCGATAACTTATATATTGGTCTTTTCAAGTTACTTTTCTGCACAGATCCCTAGATTTAAAGTTGATAGTACATAGTGATCTAAAAACTATAGATCTAGGTTATTTTACTGCAATATAATAATAAAAAGTACCAAAAATAATGAGTAACATCAATTCTAAAAGACTAATAATACTGTAACAGGAATTCTAATTAAAACAATCTAAAAGTATTAATTTTAAAAGTAATTTTTAGGGTGAAAAGAAAGAATGAAAGAAATCACGTAAGAAAAGGAAACAAAAGAGAAGAGGGAAGAGTTGGGGTTGTAGCTGCTTCTTTAAATTTGCAGGTTGTGGCATGATCCGTTTTTCTTGCATTTCTTGAAGATTAGTGAAGGTGATGATTTGGTAATCTGGTTGAAATTCAATTTCTTTAATTTCAAGTTCCTTACAAAAGAGGGAAGGAATTTAGGAATTTAAAACCTTAAAGCCAAATGGATTAATTCAGCTACATTTAAATGACAATATAAGAATTAATTCTAATTGCTAAGTGATAATAAGAGTTCATCATGTCCTAATTCCGGTTGAAAAAAAAGGAGCTATATTTATGTTCCACGACATTATCCATGGATGTCTTAATTTTCAATTTAACATAGGCGCCAGCGCAATTTGTTACGGGGTGGTGATTTTGTAATTTTATAAGGGTAAAATGGTAATTTTATAATTAATATCCTCTTCAATACTTGTGGTAATTTTGTAATTAATTTTTTTTGCTCAAGTCAGGATAATTTACTTGTATCTAAATGATTATAGGAAAAAACAAATACACTCAAAATATAATCTAACTATAAATATATATTTTAACTGGTATATCTCAAGTTCTAGTTGCATTTTCTCTTATAATTAGGTATAAAAAAATTGAGCAAATTATTATTTTATCCCTGAAATTTAATTTAATTAACTAACTCATTCTTACTTTTTGAGAAACTAGCTAATTAGGAGGCGTTTGGTATCACTGCGGTTTTTTTTTTTTTTTCAAATTTCAAAAAACTAAGTATTAAAAAATATTTTTTAAAAAATTATTATTTTTATTTTTTTCATATTTATCAAGAAATATTTTGAAAATAGAAAACTAAAAATAACAAATTTTAATTTTCAAAATCTTGTTTTTATTTTTAAAAAATAGAAAACAGAAAATGATACCGAACGGGTCCTTAGTTCATCAGTTTTGGTTTCGTTAGACTATTTAGTCTTTCCGTCTAATTTTTATACTTTATCTGTTAAATTTATGAAAAAATACTAAAATGTCATTGTATATATAATAAATATAATTTTAATTTTATTATTTAAAAATAAAAAATTTAAAATATAATAATTATATTTAATATCATCAAATTATAAAATTATTTATTATTATATAATTATTATATATAATAAAAAATAAAAATATTTATAGTAATAAAATTAAATAATTATTATATAATTAAATGATTATTATTTAATTATATAATTATTATTTAATTTTTTTATTTCAATTTTTTAATTTTTTAATTTTAAATAGTAAAATTAAAATTATATTTATTATATATAAAGGGCATTTTAGTTATTTTATCATAAATTTAATAGAAAAAGTATAAAAAATGAACGGAATGACTAAATGATCTGACGGAATCAAAACTGAATGACTAATTAGTTAATTTCTCAAAAAACAGGAACAAGTTAATTAATTAGGTTAAATTTCAAGGACTAAATAGTAATTTATATTTCACATAAAAATAAATTATAAGTTTTTAAAAAATATAAATTAAATACATATAATATTAAAAAAATAAAACATATATATAATATATATAATCGGTCAGGTTATACTATTATCCGAACTCGACCCCTGTATAAATTAAAAAATCTGTCTCACCCCAATGCGAATATCTGGCGGACGGATAAAATTGTCCCTAATTTTAGTAAACTGCTTTTAAACTTTACAAGAAATTACGAATTTGAAAAAATCATGATTTACTAAAAATAATTAATTTTTTTAAAAAAATAAAAATTAATTCAAAACACAATTTTTAAAAGCAGATTAAAGAGTAAATAGTTAAGAAAATCACTAAACTTCAGTAATATTTTCAATATAGTAAAAAAAAAAAAATTGCCAAAAAACACTCTAACTTTCAAAATTATTTTACCGAGTGATCACTAACTGGAATCCAAGCACGAGACACTGAAGTGAACTGCCAAAGCAAAAATATTCATTTGAAAGAGAAAACTTACCCAAATGCACCTCATTAACTAATTAACCTGAATCAAGCAACTCAGTGAAAATTTTTCTTTTTTTCTATTTTTCAATTCCCACCAATTCTTAGCAAGAGCCAAAGACAATGAAATCCAAAAACCAAAGTCAAATTAATAATAATAATAATAACAATGAAAAGCAAAAGAGCGATAAAAAATATCAAAGAGAAAGCAAAATCATAGAAAAATTGAAATGAAATCACAGAGATTAATTGTAAAAAAGAAAACCCTAAAGTTGACTCAGCACGAGTTGAAAGAAAGACACCTGGGGAAGAAGAGATTTTGATAATAAAAAAAAAAATAGAAAATAGAAATGGAATTGTTGAGATCTGCAAAAGCTGAGAGGGAGATAATATAAAATGGATAATATAAAGCTGAATTAAAATTGCTTTGTTCATAGAATTTTAATACAAGCAAGCAATTCTTATTCTTTGATTTCAATTAAATTTCCATTTTCACACACCAAGACATGAATAATCTAGATTCAAAAACAAAAAATAAGAATTCCAATTCATTCCCATTGCTACTTATCTGAGAAACCAAACCACATCAAAATGCTTGATCAGAGCTCCAGAAAAATACAAATTAAAACTCTACTCCTGCACATGCCTAGATGATTTGAGATGATCTCTTGCTTGCCATTCTTAGGCTTCATGAACTTTTTCTGTGATATTTGATATGTCAAGCTTCAAGAAGAAATCTAATGAATTAAAACTACTATATGTCCAACCACCATGAGAGACAAAAATGAGGGAAAACAAAGTTTCCAAAGCAAATCCATAAAGGGTGAAAACTACCTAAATAAGCTAAAAAGAAAAACTAAGAAAACCAAGGGACTCATGAAGAAGGGAAATAGGCTGCCGCCGGCAGGAGAAAAGAAAAGGACTTTCTTTAACTTTCTCTTAATAGCGGCTGCAGAAAGGACGTATAAGCACAGTTGAAGGATAAATTACAAGCTTATGGTGAGCATTTGATAGCATGGTACGAGTACTTTTTCGAATGTTAATCAGCTGTTGAAAGCGAAAAGGAAGAGACTTGGGGAGCTGCTTCAAAAAAAAGGTCCTCAGACCTCAAACGGCTTAAGTCTTAGAAGAGATGCGCCAAATAGAGGAGGAAATTGATGTTTTACTTTGCCAAGAAGAAACTATGTGGTTCCAAGGTCTAGGATATCCTAGATGAAAGATGGGGATAGGAATTCTAGATCTTTTCATACCAATGCCTCAAATTACAGAGATAGGAATAATATAGAAAAAATTAAAAAAGAAGATGGGAGTTAGGCTACAAAAGAAGATGTATTGCTAAAGTAAAATTCATGAATGTTAACAAATTTATGGAATTTAAATCACAATTGAAGCTAGAGAAAGCTCTCAGCATTTGGGTATAAATTATAATCCATAACTATGTGGATTCTTAAGCTGTGATAGTTACGTTAGCATGTATTTGTTCAAAAGATACTAATAACTATTCAGGAGTCATCCATGGACAAGCAAAATATAATTAGGTTAGACTGCATTTAGCTTTTAACAGAAACACAACAGCGAACCAAGAAAATTCTCCACTAGAACCAGCATCAGTACAACATCCTATCTTGTTCATCGGCCTGTCTTTTGCTTTCCTCCTATTCCATATTTAATTTTTCAGAAAGGAAATTCCGGAAAATCAATGCTATAAGTATGATAAGTATAGATTCCGCAAATGATTATGACACAACAAAAATATGTATATATACAAGCCAGCTCCTATAATCACTATCATAATGGGAAAAAATAAATCAAATCCCATCCCTGAAGCCTAATGTCAATTTTAGTCAAGTACACAGGGTATATACCAAAATTAGTTGTGCGAGGGAATTGCTAACCATAAAAACTAGTTATCATGAAACATGAATCTTATTCTTCCTGGTCCTTTGAATCTGAATCTTCCACACCATGCAATTCCACTTCTTCATTGGTCTCCTCCTCTTGTATCTCCACCTTCACCTGCATCCGCCCCTCTAACACCTTCACCTCCACATTGGCCTCTGTAGACGCACTCTCTACAGTAAAGAAAATATGTAAGAACTTATCCAGATTGGCTTTCAACAAAGGCAATAAGTCAGTGAATAAAATAATATTTCAGAAACACAAACTTGTATGCATGCACACATACAGGCAAGCGAGTAAGCACATGTGGTTGTGGATTGTACATGCATATCCATAAATATGCATATTGGGTAGAACAATCAGGGATGCCAATTTAACATAAACCCCCCCTCAATCAGGATGGATGTTTTACCATTTGATTGGGTTTTGAGTAACCTTACTTATTTTGACTCTGCATTGGTAATTATCATTATATGAATTCCCTGGCCAAAAATATGCCCCAAACCCTCATTATGTTCTTATTACATTTTTCACTTCTATTGTGTACAGGCATCCGCCCTGGCCCATTGTCTCACAAGAACAGAAATCCCACTCTGGTTTACTTCTCAGGTACGCATACTCCACATAAGCATCAAATTGCAAAATGGCATATACTTACTCCCATTGCAGGGAACTGCTAGTTTGGAATTTTAATGATACGAAATTTCTAGAACAAGGTTTTAGGATTTATTGGTCAAGGCAAGGATGGAAAAAAATGTCTACCTTAAGTCCTGCCCTGTTCTATTGCCATGCCTTGGAACAATTACAATCCCTTAAAACAATAGGAAATATGTCAAATTCAGCAGCCAAGGGACATGCACTGATGCATGCATACAGAGTCAAAGGTTGTTTTCTGTCACATGTAACATGGGGAAAATGTTGAACTGCAAAGCCAAGGTTCTCAGCTTTTCCAATTTTTTTTTTAAATTTTTGGTTTCTATGAATTATGAAGATTCTTACAAAGATTCTTTTATACAGAAGTGTTTTCATAGAAGAAGAAGGAAAAAGATGAGTCCATGGAACCTATAACTGAGCATTCCAACTTCAAGTTCAACCTAGTTCCTTTTCTACATTCCCTCCTTATATATGTCACTTTTTAGTAGAATTATCAAAACATAGAAATAGCAGCAGTAAATGCACCCTTTTCTACTTTTGTGACCCATAAAAATGTATAGCAGTTATTCCATCTGTACCATTTCGAACCTGGGTCTATTGCCCAAGTCACATATGTAGTTACCATCAGGCTATACTAATGAAGTTTGGAAATGATTTTTTTAAAGAATTAATTAGAACATAATCACATGAAAAATTCAAAGCTACAACCTAAGGCAATAATTAAGGAAGCATTCTAAACAAAACATATAACCCAAAAAATCATTCACCAGCTGTTAGCTCAGTTCCATGTTTTGCTAGTATTCATAATGATTCATTCATATAACACTTGATTCCTAATTCAAAGATCATGCATTGCCAATATTCATAATCAACATACACTACTAGCCTCCATCTAACACAAATATTCCATTGAAGAAGTTATTTTTTACATCAAAAGGTACTGTTTCTTTCTTTCTTTTGAATACCCACATTAAATACAATCTTAGTCTCTAAACCCTTTGTTTAAAAGAGTATATTTATGTATATCTATGAAGGGTTGTAAAGTGGGAGTACCTGGAATGAAATAAGCAGAGCAAGGCCAGCCGCGACAAGTTGCAAGAGAGAAGGATTCTTCTTGAGTAAGCTCATCAGCTACTTTTTGGATCAATTCAGTTAAGCTCAAGGGCCGTTTATGCAGTGGAACCCAGAAAGAAGAACCAGGAAGGAAAGGGAGCCAATCGGGAGTGGATTTCTGCAGCATCAATCGGTGGATCATGTCCTCCACATGTTGTTTCATCATTGTCTTCTCATCACCGTCACAATCACCGTCCGATGATGACGAGGTGGAAGACGATGCATTTGACGATGATGATGCGAGGTCGATTTCAATGAGTTGGGGTTTGGATGAGAGGTGTCGATGGTGAAAAGAGAGAGGGGCGAGCGGTAGGTATTTGATCGGAAGAGTATCGTGGCGGAGTAGGGTTCTAGAGAGAATTCGTGCCATTGGAAGTAATCGTGCTCGACCTACTGGTAACTGATTGTAGGATTGTTACCAATTCAATCGACTCAAATGAATCGGATTGAATTAAAAATTTTCAATTGAGTTAAATATTATTATAATTAGTATAATTTATTAAAAATCATAATTAAATAAAATATTAAATTATTATTTAGTCCTCATAATAAAAAATGCATAGAAATAAAAGATAAAGTAAGTTCCTAAGATAATTTTTTTTTTAAAAAAAAAAAAGCAAATTGATTAAAATGTCTTAATAATTAATTAGTATATTTAAAATCAACTTTTAACATGATAAATAAAATAATTTTATATAATTGAAAAATAATTGATAACAAATTTAAATTGAGTGGAAAAGTAATGTTTGAAGTCAAAATATTCCTCCTTGCAATATATATATATATATATATATAAGTGTTTAAGAGAAAAAATTTAAAAAAAAAATTATATTAGGGATGGAAAATCTAACTTAAGTTTATTATCCACGCGGTAATGCACTTGACATAAAATTATGTCCAAACGTGAAAAAATATATATATAAGTTAAATTGAAAAAATTATAATATTAATTACAGTGTTTTGTATAGATTTTATATTATTTGTGAATAGAGTTGAAATGAGAAAGAAGGAAAGAAAATAGAAGGAAAATTGATAATTATTTTGTTTGGTTCTAATAAGAGGAAGGGAGGGGAGGGGTTCATTCCCCTTATATGAGTTGACATTAATTACATTTTAAATTGGAGTGTAAAAAATTTTAACTCCTAAAGAGAGTTTATATTATATGTATTTTATTTTTTTTACCCTTAATAGTTTATATTACTCATATGTTTTCTTTTTTATTTATTTTGTATACTTTTGTCTTTTTATAATTATAATTTCCATTTTTTTTTCACCCAAACAAAATAAGACTATTTCTCCTCCCTTTTTTTTATTAGGTACATTAAATTAAATTAAAATTTTTAAATATATAAAATCATATATGTATATATATATAGCCATAACCCAACTCTCAAACTTAGGTGGCATTCGATAAAACTCAAAATTAAGTTGTCAAAAATTTAAATGTTGAATTTTAAGCGTTGAATGATTTAAGTGTTAAAATTTTTAAATTGAAAGTTGTAATACCCTGATTTTTAATTATTTTTTAAAATATTATTTTCACACGGAAATATGAATATTTAATTTGATTTACTGTAATTATATTTAATGGTAATTTGAATTACCATTATTATTGTAGAAAATATAATATTTGATTATGTTTATATGAAAAGTAGTGAAAATATTTGGTAAAATTGCTATATTATGAAATCATGATATTTTATAAGGTTATAAATTATAGTTTGATTTATAATGGTTTATTATTTAAAGGATTAATTGAAATTAAGAAAGTATTGAATTTAATTTGACTAATTACTTAAGTAGTTATTGGTGTTATTATTATTTTAAATCAAAAGTTATTATGGGTATTTTATTATTTGGGTAAATCAATTGGTTTATTTAAATTGATTTTAGATTTTAATTATTATATATATATTAGTTAAAGAATGGGATAAGGAATAGAAAAAGTTAAAGATAAGCAAAGAATAGAAACAGAAAGTAAATGAGATACAGAGGCAAAGAAACAAAAAAAAAAAAGAAACAAAGAAACAGAGAACGGTGGACCGAGAG
>CATKHJ011181715.1:0-25088 GCA_949750685.1 Vernicia montana | reverse complement strand
ACACAGGTTTGATATTTTCAAAACATAGGCATATTTTGAAAGTACCTCGAAGATACCTGAAAATCCATTTTACTGCAGTCTAGTGTTCCTTTCCAGGATTTGAAAGGAATCTACTCACAACTCCAACTGCGTGAGCAATATCTGGTCGTGTGCATACCATGGCATACATCAAACTTCCAACTGCTGAAGCATATGGAATCTTTTTCATTTCTTCCTTCTCTTTCTTTGCAGAAGGACTCTATTTGGAACTTAGCTTAAAATGATTAGCAAGAGGACAACTAATCGCTTTAGCCTTGTCCATATTGAATCTCTGAAGTACTTTCTCAATGTACTTCTCCTGTGACAACCACAATTTCTTGGCACTTCTGTATCTGATAATTTTCACGCCAAGAATTTGTTTTGCTGGCCCTAAGTCTTTTCATGGAAAAAGATTTACTCAACTGCTTTTTCAAGTTGTTAATTCTGGAAGCATTCTGGCCAACAATCAACATATCATCACATAGAGCAAAAGAATAATGAAATCATCACCAGAGAATTTTTGCACAAAAACACAATGGTCTGAAGTAGTCTTCTTGTAGCCTTGCTCCTTCATAACATACTCAAACTTCTTATACCATTGTCTTGGTGCCTGTTTTAAGCCGTAGAGAGTTTTCTTCAATCTGCAAACATAATTCTCTTTCCCTTTTTCTTTGAAACCCTCTGGCTGCTTCATGTATATCTCTTCTTCCAAATCACCATATAGGAAGGTTGTTTTGACATCTATTTGCTCAACCTCCAGGTCAAGGCTTGCTGCTAAACCCAGCACTGTGTAGATGGATGTCATTTTCACAACTGGTGAAAAAATCTCGTCAAAGTCAATCATTTTCCTTTGACTGAATCCTTTGACAACTAGTCTAGCTTTATACCTCGGACTGGAACTGTTTTCTTCATTCTTTATCTTGAACACCCATTTGTTTTTCAAAGCTCTTTTTCCTTTAGGCAACTTCACCAGTTCAAAAGTCTTGTTCTCATGCAAGGATTTCATCTCATATTGTATGGGTTCAATCCATTTATGTTTGGATTCATCATCCATGGCTTCTTCAAAACTTTTAGGTTCTCCCCCGTCAGTGAGTGTCACATATTGGTCACGAGGATATCTGGTAGATGGATATCTCGTTCTTTCACCTCTCCTCAATGGAGGTGGATAAGCCATAGGTGTTAGTACTGGATAATAAACATCATTATCTTCCTCATCATCCTCGTCTTCAGAACCAACTTCTATAGGAGCATCATCTTCATCAGGTGGATCAACCCAGTCTTCATCTCCAACCTCTCTTGGCACCGGTGTTAGAGGAATTAATTCCAAATCTGATGAGTCACCATTGGAATCAGGAACATCCTTCTCCATCTTGTCAATATCTTCAATGGTCTCATCTTCAACAAATACAACATCACGGCTCCTGACAAGTTCTTCTCAACAGGATCATAAAATCTATAGCCAAATTTATCTTGACCATAGCCAATAAAAATATATTGTCTTGTCTTGGCATCAAGTTTGGACCTCTCATCCTTGGGGATATGTACAAATGCTTTACAGCCAAACACCCGTAGATGATCATAGGAAACATCCTTTCCTGACCATACTCTGTCTGGAACATCCATCTTGAGAGAAGTACAAGGTGAAAGATTCAACACATGTGCAACTGTAAGTATGGATTCACCCCAAAAAGTTTTAGGCAACTTTGCATGTGAGAGTAGACATCTGACTCTCTCCATCAAAGTTTTGTTCATCCTCTCAGCTAAACCATTTAACTGCGGTGTCTTTGGAGGTGTCATCTGATACCGGATACCATGCTCTTTACAGTAAGCATGAAATGACTCAATGTATTCTCTACCGTTGTCTATCCAGATGCACTTTAGCTTCTTCCCAGTCTGTCTCTCAACTGATGCATGAAATTCTTTGAAGACATCCAGCACTTGATCCTTTGTTTTCAAAATATATACCCACGTCTTCCTTGAATGATCATCAATGAAAGTCACAAAATACTGAGCACCACCAAGTGACTTTGGCATTGGCCCACACAAATATGAATGAATCAGATCCAACACATTATTCATTCTGGAAGGAGGGGAACTCTTGAAAACAACTATGTTTTGCTTTCTTGCTAAACAATCAGCACATTTCTCCAAATGTACTTCATTCATTCCGGGCAACATTTTCTTCTTGACTAGACTTGTCATTCCTTTTTCACCCATGTGGCCGAGTCTTTTGTGCCATAATTCAATTGCACTGTCTTTCTCCACGTCATTTACCGTGTCAGTGGAGAGCTTTGCCTGCATTACATACAGTGTTGTATTCTCCTCACTTTTAGCCACTACTAAGGAGCCTCTTGAAAGTTTTCATTTGTCATAAATGAAGGTGCTGCAATATCCTTCATTTGCAAGTTTACGTACAGAGATCAAATTCAGGCGCATGTCTGGAATATGCCTGACATCCTTCAGAACTAGTCTGGTACCATTCTCTATTTCCAAGCAAACATCTCCTCTGCCAACAACCTTTGACATGTTTTCATTTCCCATTATCACAACACCAAAATCTCCAGGTGTGTATGATGAGAAAAAATCTCTATGCAAAGTAGTATGAATGGTAGCACCACTATCAAGCACCCAGCTGGTCTCTAGAGATGCAAGATTGACAATATCTTCATCATAAACGATATTGAACTCGTCTATGATATTTTTCTACTCATCATCACTGCTGTCGTATTTCTTCACAGCTTTGTCTCAGTTCTCCTGTTCCTTTTTGAACTTTCAATAGAACTTTTTGATGTGGCCCTTCTTCTTATAGTGATGGCATTCAACATTGGCACATTTATTTGACTTTCCTCTGCTATTGCCTCTAGAGTTATACTCCCTAGATTGTCTCCTTCCTTTGGACTCTGCAACTATAACATCTGATTGTGATGAAGAAGATGAGGCATGTGATCTTCTTCTCATCTCTTCATTCATAATACTGCTTTTGACAAGCTCCATGTTGACTATACCATTAGGGGCAGTGTTGGTGATGGAGATTTTCAAGGTCTCCCATAACTATGGCAGAGAGGATAACACTAGTAGAGCAAATACTTCATCATCAAGTTTTACTCTCATTCTGGACAACTGGTCCTGGATTCCTTCCATCTCGTTCAAGTGATCTAGCAAGGAAGTTCCTTCTCTGTATTTTACTTGTACCAGCTTTGTCAAGTAAAATAACTTATTGTTTCCAGTCTTTGAAGCATACAACAGCTCCATCTTATTCCACAGAGTTTGTGCATGAGTCTCATTGCAGATGTGATTGTACACATTGTCTTCAACAAATTGTCGGATGAAACTGCACACTTGCTCATGATCAAACTCCCATTCCTCGTCAGTTTTACCTTCGGGTTTAACTGTAATAAACACTGATAAATGCATCTTCGTCACAATAAGAAAATCTTTCATCTTTTTACTCCAGATGCGGTAGTTTGTGCTATTTAAATAGATCATCTTGCTCGTCTTAGCTTCCATTACTTCTATCATAAACTTCTTTGAGCAAATCTAGCTCCCCACTATTCCATGTGAATAGTACTGTATACTGGAACAGTAACTGTAGTTTGTGAACAATACACCAGGTAAGTTCCAAGGAAAAAGAGATGGGTCACAATGAACACACTTAAATACCAAGTATTTCCTTAGTCAGAACTTTTCCTAGACATGCACTTTCACACTACCATACTTATTTTTCAGCTAGGCTCTGATATGTATGAACAATACACGTATCCATGAATAGTGCCAAATTGCACAGTATTTCAGAGTACTATTCACAGCAATAATTTTCCTAGAAAATTTTCTGATGTGGAAGATCAGTAAAAATTGTAACCACAGAGCATATTCTTAATTTTCAAGGAAAATTAAAACCAATAACTCTGATACCACTTGTTGGTATATATATATAATTGTAAGTGGTAGGTGGTCCTCCATGTTAGAGAGTCCAATACAACCACTACAAAAAGTTCAGACGAATTCAAGAATTATAGTACTGGCAAATCGAGTATTGAAATTTTATGTAATTTTAAATATATTTGACAATAATATATTAATTTGAATTTAAGTTTCAAATTCGAACTCATTCGGATTTATTTGAATTTTATTTTAATATTAATCAATAAATTAATTTTATTTTATTTTAAATGATAATCAAATCTAATTGAGTTAACTTGAGTTTGAATATTTTGATTATTTATTCGAGTTGAATTTAAGATTAAAAATAAATTAAGATAAAAAATAAAATAAAAACTTGATTGAGCTCAAATTAAATTTCCTGTCTCTTGTTTTTCATTTGAGTCAAACTCAACACTCCGAATCTATTACACTCTTTGCTAGGATATATTCGAGGGTTAAAAATAGTGAATTTAGTTACCGAGGTTTATTTAACTATTACACAGTAATCCTCGCGTTGCTTTGATGCATTAGTTGTAATAATGAATTGGAACAATAATTATTAAATTATGAATTGAACGTCCAAATGAAGTATAAAATTGGATTCAAAATATAGAGCGTATGAACATATAATATAATAGCAATATATAAAATAAACAACGATATAAAAAAAAGATCAATGAATATATAAACAACATTAAGCAATAAATTAAGTATGTGCCCCTTTATATAGTTAACAACAAAACATTTATTTAATGAAGCAGTTTATATAAAAGTCTAATAATAAAGCATTATGTTAAAATTGTTTAACATAAGCGTCAATTATTTATTCGAATAATAAAAACTAAAATCACAGTTTTAGCAAAACATAAAAGCATAATGAAAATACTGGCCAGGTAGACTGCAATGAAAAAAAAATAATAATACGTTAGTATTTTAAAATAATAAATACAATAACATGGTAACTATATTAGCATTTATTTCATTTGATACCTTTTAGACATTTTGTTTCCAAATCGTCACTCAACTTTCGGTTTCTTAGATGAAGATGTGGCCGACCTGTAGCACGAACTGTAAGAAAATACAATATTGAAATAGACAAAAAATAATTCGACACAAAAAATATTGTGCACCTGATGCATGGCTTCTTAATTGGCGGCTCTTTCAGAAATATTTCTGATTGTACTTCAGTGTTAGAGAGTGCAGAAACTGCAAGTTCTAATGGGCGTGACAAAGAATAGTTACTCGGCACCCGATCATCATTTGTAGGTAATCGTTCACAATCATCCTTTATAAGTAGTTTTTTCTCTTTGCTTAGAGGACTTCTCATTAATACTAGACTTGCTGAACAGGACTTCGCAATCGCTTTACCTTTAAATGCGGGTGTTCCTTCATCTTTAAAAATATGAGTAACTTTAAAAGTTAAATTGTATGGTTCTTCAACTCTATTAATGATATCAACCTGAAAGATTTTTTCCCTCCCGTATATCTTTGTTATCAATGCTAGAAGAGAAAATTTATCTTTAGATCCATGAACCAAGTTATTCACTGGCAATCTGACCAGCTTTGTTGCTAGCCGATCAAATATAATGAACATTGTCGATCCTGTTGCGTCCTTAACAACAACGTTCAACTTATACCTACCAAATAATTTATAAATGGGTTGATACAAAAACTTATTCGTCTAAATGAAAATTACATAAATAAAGTATAACAATAGGTCGGCGGGTCTTTCAAGACACCGCAATTATTGCACCATATTTGCTCACTATAACTCTAGAGGCTACTCTTGCACTGAGGGCACAATTATTGCACCATATTTGCTCACTATAACTCTAGAGGCTACTCTTGCACTGAGGGCACGCCTTGTATCACCAACCAGTAGAGGAATCAATATCTTTGATAACTGCCTTGCACGTGAATTTGATATCCTGTAGCAATATTTTCCAACAACATACACAAATAAATCACATGTTATAATCGATTGAAATTATTTTGTTCAAAAATCTTAACAAAAATACCTTATCAGTGTGGACGTCAATTGCTAATAGTTGTGCAATCATCTTTCTATTTGCATTCCTCTCCAATTCAATATCTCTAGCAGGTTGCCTCACAACTTACAGGCGAACAATTTTATTAGCTGCCCTATCCGCTCTGCAAAAACACATACTTAGTATGCGAAGACAGATAAACATATATAAATTTATTATACCTCTATTTAAGCTTCAACGCCTTTAGTATTTCTAAATTAATGAATATTTTTATACCTGATGAACTGTTAACGATCACATCATCTACACAGGAAATAAAGTGTTAGCGAATATAAAAAGCTATAGGTGCTTTATATTAAGGAGTGTAAGACTTTTAAATTACCGCCATATTTTTTTACAATCATCGCAACAAACGCAACAATAACTGCACCATTTGCCTCCTCGGCAAATATCTCACCATCAGGAAAATCAGTCGCCACTTTGTCCCATATGGTAATGTCTAACTTCTCGTCACTTTCCAAGATACCATATTCGTCAACATCACATGTAAAAAACAATAGCATAACAGAGAAATACGTTACAATAATACGTACATTTCATTTTTAATCTGGATTCGTTTTTTTGCTGCAATTCGACCAAGAACTTTGACATCTGCAAGTTGTTAAATTTATTAGCAAGTGAACAGATTATACGCTATAATACAATACGAACATGCATTTTTTCACCTATTAGATACGCCTTGTCTCCCACTCTTGCTTTTGCATCTCTAAACTCCAAAAACTCAAATTTATTAAATGGAATAGACAGATCATTTTCGTCAAGGGCCTTAATCAGTGTGTTCCTTGGTAATTTAATCTGAAATGAATGACTGTTGACTTTGTAGTTTGGTTGTGTCGGAATAACGATGAATCCAGAAATATGAAAAATACTTCCTTCAGTTAGCAATGGCCTGAAATAATCCGCCGATTGTTTTGGAATAGTGCCTTGCATGGTGTCACCCTATAAAGAAATAGAAAAAAATCAATGAACATAATTCGAAGTAATAACCATGAAATTAGAATGAATTGAAAATAAATGTAGCATTAGAAGTAAATTCATATAATAAAATCTTGTACCTTGTCATCAATCATTAGGAACTTGAGACTTTAAAATTTTGAAGGGTTGTAGACATTTGCGAAATCCCAAACCCTTAGAATATGCACCTTAATTCGAACATTCTTACTGTTATTGTCAAGTTCCGATAAGGATGCATACGACATTTTCACGAAATAATGATGCTGTACAAAAATAAATAATTGATAAAAAAACATGATTCTTGCCAACAAAATAAAATAATTTATTCTAAATGGTTAGATAAATCTGCAAAAATCTCAGAATATACAATATTTTTAATATATGATAAAAGTTCAACATCAGTATTACAACTTTCATTATTAATCAATACATGAATACCTTCGTGGGATGTAATCTTAGAAAGTACTACCTACAATTGATCGTGACAACACACGATCATGCAAATAAAGGCCAACTTGTTTAAGCTTTTGACCTTGACTTTTATTTATTGTCATACGATAACAAAGCTCTTATTGGAAATTGTCTCCTGTTAAGCGTAAAAGGCCACTTATTTTCTTTTATTGCTAACACAATTCAAGGAATATAAACACGTTCACCACCGTGTGAACTTGTAAGTATTTGAGCTTCGATAACTTTTGTTCCTAATTCGATTATTATTAGTCGTGTTCCATTGCACAGTCCAATACTCGGATTAATGTTATGAAGTAACATAATCGGAGTATGTTTTTTCAATTTCAATTCATGCAGTGGAAAACCATTGAAAATTAATGAATTTAAAAACTCAACAGGATACAAAACTTCAAGTTTATCAATATTATTTGATGTTTTACAAATGGAGTAAAAAATGTAATATACTATTTCTTCTTCAGGCAATTGACCAACCATTTTTTTTATTAATCAAATCGATAATTTCATTGGTTGGCATTATTATCGCTCTTTCTCTTATGTAAGAATAATCACTCTATTTATCTAAAAAAACAAAATGGATATGTTTCCTGTATTATTTTTTCGATTGGGTCGGAAGTGTGCTCAATAAGAATACTTGGTGGAATTTGTATCCAATTATTTTCTTTATTAAATTCATTTATTTTTTTTTCATAGGTATTGTACCGTAACCAACAGATAAAATCCAATTCGCAAACTCAACTAGCTTGTCAACATAGTTCAAATTATCAGATGTAGGCGCTAATCGCATGTTGATAGTTAATTTATAAACCTTAAAAAATTGCTAGTCGTGATCTTGTTAGCGATGCATCAATAATCTCTTCCTTGCTACCATTAACAACAGCAGGAAAATTTGACGGAAATCACCGCCCAATAACACCTCCAAATGGCATATCATTACTTTCATTGGGGCTTGTGCTAAGAATATCTCTTAATGATCTGTCAGAAGCCTCAAAACAATGTTTATGACTCATTGGAGCTTCATCCCAGACAATTAAAGAAGTTTGTTCGATTAACTTCGCTAGCTGAGTGCCTTTCTTTATCTCACATGAAGAATATTCAGTTAAGTTTATAGGTATTTTAAACCTAGAATGCGCTGTCCTTCCACCGGACAATAATAATGTTGCTATGCCAGAGAAAGCAACAACCAAAACAATCTTACCTTCTGATATGAGTTTTGAAATAATCATCTCATACAAATATGTTTTACCTGTTCCACCGTAACCATAAACAAAAAACAACCCTCCTTTGTTGTGTTTGGCAGCATCAATGATATCATCATTTGCAATACATTGGTCACTGTTCAAAAATGTAATCATATCATCGTGTTTATGCCTCAATTCTATGGTTTCATAATTTAATTCTTCAACCAATAATCAATTGCTACTATCGCCTAGCATCGACTTATTAGGCAAAGGTAAACTATAGTCAGCAAGCGAACATGAATTTCTATTAAAAATCTTTTTGAGCTCAAGTTAAGCACAATTTTTTAGGTATATTGGAATTCCAAACATCTTATGGATGTTATATTAAAATCATCGTATAAATATTTTCAGCATAAATTAAAAAGTTTATTTAGATCACCAATTTCACAAAATAGTACCAGAACTATAAACAAATAACGGAGTTCAAAAGATGATGCACATGAAACAATTTCTTTCATTGCACTAATCCATTCTTGGTCATTTCCCAATAAACCATATGCATTGCAAGCGAATTAAAAAGTTGGATGTAAAAGAAAATTTTTAAATATGTACTCGTTAGTATACTGACCAAAACTGAGAATATTTTTATTGGCCTTAAAAAATAAAGTAATTATAGGTTTAAATATTTTTATTATATTTATAAAATGAAAGAAAGTTACTAATTTCTAAAATAGTAAAGAATAAATTTTATTTGATTTTTAATATTAATCTAGTACTCTAATCGATTAAGGTTGAAACCTTAGTCTAGTACTATCAGTTTGTATGATTGATACTTGGCAAATACTTAGGTTGATTGATGTAGTGATATAGAATATGAAATTCTATGTTCGGCAAAATAATAATAATAATAATTTTTTTTAATATTACAATCAAACAATAATTAAAAAAAGATATTTTTTCATTAAATATTTTTTACACAAATTAATTTAATTATGTCAAACAAACATAACCTTTGAAAATAAAATAAATTAAAACAGTCAAAAACGATAGGGTCCGGCATTATAACTATACTACTTTCTATGGCTAAACATACACTATTTCCAAATACTGACAATGCTTTGCTCCTTTAATAAATTTAATAACTAATGTCAGATTGTAGAACAAAATACCTAAATTACATAAGCAAAACTCAAAACTTCCAAATTCCAATAAAAAAAAAAAAAATGTGTTGCATGGAGGAGAGAGCAAGCAGTGAGACCCAGGCTTTATGCGAGTTGTCTTAATCTCCATCAAACGGTGCCGGATGAAGCTAAATGAGGGGTATAAGAGACATTTGGACATGGGACCTGCTAGTGGAGAGTGAAACGTTGACGTTTTGATATTGAGGGACTCTATAAGGAGGGCAAAATCGAGAGGGCACTGTTTCAATGAACATTGCTCATTATCACTTGGGGAATAGTGAGGTCAAGTAGTAACAAATTCCAATATGATGATTATAGATTCATAAGGATGACGATGGTTTGTGCAAAGACGATAGTTAATCCTCTAATATGTAAGAGTTAATCAACCAGTTAAACTAGTAACATTAATGTGTTCAATTTACTTTATGAGAAATTATTAGATAGAATATGAAAATATTCTCTACAAATAAAAGTGAACTCACATGAACATGAGCTCACTCCAAGGTGAATTATTATAATATTAAGATTTATAATTTAGGGTTTATTATAATATTTATAATAGTTGAACTGTCACAATCCGACTCTTGGCACACGTGACCGATATTAAGGCGCAGAAAAATTTAAAGCTTTCAGAAACTATAGTCAACTTGACATGTCTAATCAACAAGAAAATTTGTAATATCCTGTTTGTATCTATCACATATCAAGGGATATAGCTCCACCTGTTAAGTACAACCTGCACATAATATCATAATTCTGTCACTCAGGGCCATCATCTCAATAATATCAAACATCATCATTAGATTCCTGCTTAACAAAGAATCTTATAATCAACTGAGGAAGCTTTGCTATCCTCAGATCATCATACATCATGATACAATCAAATACTGACATACATACAAACTTAAATCCATACTCTACTTTAATTGCGGAATTTTAAAATACAAAATACAATACAATAATTAATAAAATACATATCCGGATAAATAAGTATAAAATCCACTACCAAATGATGTATTAAAAGAAAGCTTAGGAGGAGAGGAGTCCAACTGTACCAAAATCGCCGGGAACAAAGGTCTGAGTTGGCCGGAATCAGCTCCGTAAGATTCTTGCCGGTAGTGTGATCGGACAACGTGTTTGGGCTCCTCCGACAGCCGTTCGTGATGAGATTCCACCACTTCACTCACCGGCAACTGCTCTTCCTTATGTTCTGGAGCATCTGGCTGGGCGGTGACCGAAGGGTGCTGGAGAGGCTCCCTCCCTCCCTCCCTCTAACCCGACAAAAGCACTTCTTCTAATTGGTCCAAGATGGGCCGACCAAAGCTGTGCATATAGTTATTATTATAATTATATAATAATAATAATAATAATAATAATAATAATAATAATAATAATAAAACATTAAAATTTTTAGTTAATAAAATACCCTAAAATTAATAAATATTATAATTAAAAAATCAAGAAATTACAATCATCCCCCCTTTAAGAAATTCGTTTTCGAATTTAAATAAAAAAATTTATTTATAAAACATAGAAATTTATTTATAAAACATAATATTCATACATTAAGGTAATAATGTAATAATAGTTTGATACATCAAAACATAAAGCAGTTCAACTAGAAACAAACATGAAGGGATATTTCTCTCTCATCTCAGCTTCCACCTCCCAAGTACACTCCTATGTAGTGTGATTACGCCACAAAACCTTTACCATAGGAATTTCCTTAGAATATAGCCTGCGAATCTGGAAATCCATTATAGTTACAAAAACTTCCTCATAAGATAGATTTTTACTAATCTGGACTTCTTGTAGTTGCAAAATGTGAGAAGGGTCGGGAATACATTTCCTTAATATAGAGATATGGAATACTGGGTGGACGTGAGAAAGGTCTGACGAAAAATCCAAATGGTAGGCGACCACTCCAACTCTTTCAATAATCATACATGGGCCAATATACCATGGTGCTAAATTCCTTTTTTACCAAATCTCATTACTCCTCTCATAGAAGAAACCTTTAGCAAAACAAGATCGCCCACATCAAAAGACACATCTCTACACCTAGGATTTGCATAGCCCTTTTGCCTACTAAAAGCAATTTTCAGCTGCTCTCGAATTATAGGAACTTTCTCATAAGTGATTTTGACCAAGTTAAGTCCTACAAAATATTTGCCTAAGGATGGAAAGTTGTACTGAAATCTAACCTCGTACCTAAAGCTTATTGCAAGGATTTCCAAAACCTAGGGCCCTTTATCTGACACAATAGAGATTGGAACTCCATGTAAGCAAACTATCTTTTCAACATACAGCCTCGCATACCTAGCCACAGAGTAATTGACTTTCACAGGAATGAAAGGTGTCGATTTGGTTAATCGGTCCACTATAACCCACATAGAGTCGTACCCTGAAATAGTATTAGCAACCCAGTCACAAAATCCAAAGTAATCCTTTCTCACTTCCACTCAGGAATGGAAAGTGGCTACAATAATCCAGAAGGCTTTCGATGCTCTAACTTTACTTGTTGACAGATTAGGCATTTAGAGACAAATTTACTAATATCTATCTTCATGTCATTCCACCAATAAATACCCTTTAGATCACAGTACATCTTGGTGGAATTTGAGTGCACATTATACGCCGCAAGGTGTGCCTCTTCCATGATCTCTTTTCTCAAATTATCCACATCAGGAACACATAAACAAGAATCATGTTGAAACACTCCATTATCATTAATCATAAAGTCTCTGATACTACCTTAAAGTGTGCTAACAATACTCCGAAATTGTGCACCTCTAACTGCAAACCTTCATCAAACAATTCTTGCAACTATGTAACTATACGCCTCTTCTCCACTATAATGTAAGCTAAGCTACCATAAGATTTCCTGCTTGAGGCATCAGCTACAACATTTGCTTTTATCATAGTGGTAAATAATGATGCAGTCATAGTCTTTTAGAAACTCTATCCATCTCCTCTCCCTCAAGTTCAAATCCCTCTGATCAAATATATACTTCAGATTCTTGTGATCAGTGTATATCTCACAGGTCTCACCATATAAGTAATGCCTCCAAGTTTTCAAAGCAAAGATCATTGTTGCAATTTCCAAATCATGGGTGGAGTAATTCTGCTCATGCTTTTTCAACTGGCGAAAGTCATAAGCAATTATTTTACCATACTGCATCAATACACACCCCAAGCCAACTCTTGAAGCATCACAGTAAACAATGTAACCACCTGTACTCGAAGGTAAAGTTAATACTAGAGCTAAGGTAAAGCAATCTTAAAGCCTCTGGAAACTATCTTCACATGCTTCAGTCTGCTAAAATTTTGCATTCATTTGAGTTAACCGAGTCAGATGAGCTGCTTTCCTTGAAAAATCCTAGACAAAGCAGCGATAATAATCTGTTAATCCAATAAAGTTGCGAAAGCTCGGTGACTAATAGGCCTTAACCAATTTGTGACAGCTTCCACCTTTTTGGAGTCCACTATAATGCCATCCTTAGTAACATGTCTTAGAAAGACTACACTGTCCAACCAGAATTCACATTTATAAAAGTTAGCATACAATTGATATTTCCTCAAAGTCTGCAAAACCATCCTCAGATGTTGGGCATGTTTTTCGGGAGTTATTGAGTATACCAATATGTCATTGATGAACACAATGACAAAGCGATCCATAAATGGTTTGAACATCCTATTCATAAGATTTATTAATGCAGCAGGTGCATTAGTGAGTCCAAAAGACATCACAAGGAACTCATAATGCCCATACCGAGTTTTGAATGTTGTCTTACGTATATCTTCCTTTCTAATCCTCAATTGATGATACCCAGAACAAATATCAATCTTAGAAAAACATTGAGCACCCTAAAGTTGATCAACAAATCATCAATTCGATTGTTCTTTATTGTCACTTTGTTCAATTATCTATAATCAATACAAAGGCGCATAGATTCAACTTTCTTCTTCACAAACAATACAAGAGCGACCAAGGTGAAGTACTAGGCTAGATGAAACCTTTATCCAAAAGATCTTACAATTGCTCCTTAAGCTCCCTTAATTCTGCAGGTGCCATCCTATAAGGTGGCTCAAATATATCGTCTGTTCTAAGTACTACATCAATACAGAATTTTATCTCCCTATTAGGAAGCAATCCTAAAAGCTCTTCAAGGAACACATTAGGGAATTCATTCACTACTGGCATGTTTCTCACATTTCCAACATCCATGAAAACATCTCTAACCAAATAACCCTAACTGCCATGACGTAATATCTTTTTAGCACTAATAGCCGAGACAAGGTTATAAAGAGCAACACTTTCATATCCCTTAAAAGAAAACTTTGTATCACCTGGTATACGAAAGACAACTTTTTTGTTACAGCAATCGATGGTAGCATAATGAGAGGACAATTAGTCCATACCTAAAATCACATCAAAATCCATCACATCAAGCAAAATCAAATCAGCATGAAGAATTCTACCCTCAATCCAAACTAGACATGCTAGAAAGGTTGTGTCCACCAACAAAGAATCACTCATAGGAGTGACAACTGACAACGAATACTTAAAACTGACAGACATAATGTCAAATCTCATTGCAAAACTGGGGAATACAAAGGAGTGCGTAGCACTCAAATCTAATAACACGTGCTTATAATAAACAAAAATAAAATAAAATCCAGCCCCTAGACGCCGAGGCAGGCTAAAGAGAAGGCACCTACCGATATAGATGCCATGCTTGCTGGATTTTAGAGGATTATGAATGATGTGACTCGAGCCATTCCTCCAGCAGCTTCAGCTGCAACACCTGCAGTATCTCTTAAGAGGTTTATCAAACAGTATTCCCCTACTTTTTCTAGTGATAAGGAACAGGCTCATGACTTTCTGGATAATATTAGAGATTTGTTTAAAGCTGGGTTGTACAAATACCAAATTTATCTACTTTAGCAGTCGTAGGCTAGAGGAACATGCTCTAGCTTGGTATAAAGATTATGTGAGATCGAGATATCAAGATATGACTTGGGATGATTTCAGTAAAGAGTTCTTGGCATGGTTTGTTCCTTATGGCTTCATACACCAAAAGATGATAGAGCTCGAGGGTTTAAAGAAAGATGAGCATACTTTTGTGTCGAAATTTACTACAAAGTTCTTGGGGTTGTGTAGATTTGTACCTGCTGCAGTACCAGATTAGGAAGCCAAGAAATTCAAATATGTCAGGGCTTTGGGTGATGAGTATAGATCCTTACTTAATGGACATCAAGGATGTCCTTTTAGTGAGTTGGTAGATGATAGAGTTCACCATTGATGAAAAGAATAATTTTTGGGCTTTAGGTGCTTCACAAGACAATAACGGCATCATTTTGCAAGTAGATCTGAGAAGGACTGTGAAATTGACAAGAGAGACGGGAGTAGCCAATAGAGGTAGGTAAAGAGAGAAATTGCAGTGAGGGAGCGACTAAAGACCATTAAAAAGATTAATGGTGCAGCAAGAAATTTTCAAAGATAGGGATCAATTATGGGTATTAAGTGTTTGGAGGGATTGGGGGTTTATTAGCAGCAATTTGAAATGGAGGGATAAGTCTAAAATTACTAATTTGCCCTTATGGCTTTATAATGCTCGCTCGTTCTTAATTAAACCACAATAGAAAATAAAGAGGGAAAAAATATTTAGAGGGAACTTAAAATTAAATTATTATGTTTGAATTTGAACCAAACCATTTTTTCTACCAAAAATCAAAATAATTCAAAAATTCTTCTTTTCATCAATGGTGAACTCTATATCATGGGCATCGTCTACCAACTCATTGAAAGGACAACTCTGACGTCCACTAAGCAATGATCTATACTTATCATCCAAAGTCGTGACATATCTAAATTTCTTGGCTTCCTCATTTGGTATTGCAACAGGTATAAATCTACAAAATCCAAGAACTTAGTAGTAAATCCCGACACAAAAGTATGCTCATCTTTCTTTAAACTTTCGAGCTCTATCATCTTTAAGTGTACAAAGCCAAGACGAACAAACCATGCCAAGAACTCTACTGAAATCATCCCAAGTCATATCTTGATATCTCAGTCTCACATAATCTTTATACCAAGCTATAACAGGTCTCTCTAGCCTACAACTAGTAAAGTTGATAGATTTGGTATTTGTACAACCTAACTCTAAACAAATCTCTCTAATATTATCAAGAAAGTCATGGGCATGTTTTTTATCACTAGAAAAAATAGAGGAATGCTGTTTGATAAACCTCTTAAGAGATATTGCAAGTGCTGCAACTGAAGCTATTGGAGGAATGGCTCGAGTCACATCATTTATAATCCTCTGAAATCCAGCAAGCATGGCATCTACACCAGTAGATGCCTCCTCTCTAGCCTGCCTACGCCTACCTCAACGTCCAAGGGCTGGATTTTTTTTATAAGCACGTGTTATTATATTTGAGTGCTATGCACTCCTTTGTATCCCCCAGTTTTGCAGTGAGATTTGACATTATGTCTGTCAGTCTTGAGTGTCCGTTGTTAGTTGTCAGTTGTCAGTTGTCACTCCTATGAGTGATTCTTTGTTGGTGGACACAACCTTTCTAGCATGTCCACTTCAGATTGAGGGTAGAATTCTTCATGCTTATTTGATTTTACTTGATGTGATGAATTTTGATGTGATTATGGGTATGGATTGGGTATCATAATTTGAAGATTAAAAAGGAATATATACCTAAAACAGCATTCAGAACTCAGTATGGGCATTATGAGTTCCTTGTGATGACTTTTCGACTCACTAATGCAACTGCCGCATTAATGGATCTTATGAATACAGTGTTCAAACTATTCCTAGATCGCTTTGTCATTGTGTTTATTGATGACATATTGGTATACTTAAGAACTTCTGAAGAACATGCCCAACATTTGAGGACGATTTTGCAGACTTTGAGGAATCAATTGTATGCTAAGTTTTGTAAATGTGAATTATGGTTGCACAGTGTAGCCTTTCTGGGACATGTTACTACGGATGACATTATGGTGGACCTTAAAAAGGTGAAAGTTGTCACAAATTGGTTAAGGCCTACTACAGTCATTGAGGTTCGCAACTTTATTGGATTAACAGGCTATTATTATTTCTTTGTCCAGGATTTTTCAAGGATAGTAGCTCCTCTAACTCAATTAACTCAAAAGAATGCAAAATTTCAGTGGACTAAAGCGTGTGAAGATAGTTTCCAAAGGCTTAAAGATTGTTTTACTTCAATTCCAGTATTAGCTTTACTTTCGGACACAAGTGCTTACATCATTTAATGTGATGCTTCGAGAGTTGGCTTGGAGTGTGTACTGATGCAACATGGTAAAATAATTGCTTACGACTCTCGCCAGTTGAAAATGCATGAGCGAAATTACCCCACCTATGATTTGGAAATGGAAGCAGTGATCTTTGCCTTGAAAATTTGAAGGCATTACTTATGTGGTGAAACCTGTAAGATATACACCGATCATAAGAGTCTGAAGTATATCTTTGACCAGAGGGACTTGAACTTAAGGGAGAGGAGATGGATGGAGCTTCTAAAATACTATGACCACACCATTCTTTACTCCCATGGTAAAGTAAATGTTATAGCTGATGCCTTAAGCAAAAAATCCTCTGGTAGCTTAGCTTATATTATAGTGGTGAAGACGTGTATAGTTAAAGAGTTGTAGGAACTGTTTGATGAAGATTTGTAGTTAGAGGTGCATAGTTTCAGAGTACTGTTAGCACACTTTAAGGTCCGCTCGATTTTAGTAGAAAGAATTAAGGTGGCTTAGAGACAAGACTCACAATTGTGCAAAATCATTGAAGAGGTGCAGAAAGGTAGTACCAAAGACTTCTCAATTGATGATAATGGAGTGCTTCGATATGATTCTCATTTATGTGTCCATGATGTGGATAATTTGAGAAAGGAGATCATGGAAGAGGCACATTTTGCAGCGTATAATGTGCACCCAAGTTCCACTAAGATGTACCGTGTTTTGAAAGGTATTTATTGGTGGAATGGTATAAAGAAAGATATAATTGAATTTGTCTCTAAATGCCTAACTTGTCAACAAGTAAAGTTGAAGCATCAGAAGCCTTCTAGATTATTGTAGCCACTTCCCATTCCTGAATGGAAGTGGGAAAGGATTACTATAGATTTTGTGCCTGGGTTACCTAAGACCATTTCAAGGTACGACTATATGGGTTATAGTGGACCGATTAACCAAAGATTTTATGGTTCCCTTTCTTCCTTGTGGTGATTTCTTTCATTAAGCGAGTTTTCTTGAATGGTTTGCTTTCTTCTTCTTTGGTGGAGATAGATTATGTGGTGCACTGCAGTATGGCGACGGAATTGGAATCATTATTGAATAGATTTAGTCTAACATGTAGAGAAGAGGTGATGGGTATTGGTGGTATAGCTGATTGGGAGAGCGAGGGTTGGGGGGGTGGTTTCTCAATTCAGTCTAGTTGGCAGAGTTCTATCGTTGTGTCCTTATAAGGCAACAATAATGAAAAATGCACTAGTTGGGGCTTGGAGACCTGCTAAAGGGCTTGTGATTACTGAAACCGAGGAAGATTTGTTTATCTTTGAATTCTTTCCTCGAAATGATATGTTTTCAGTTCTTGAAGATAAGCCATGGCATTTCCGAAAAAACTTAATAGTTCTGAAGGAATTGCAAGGAGATGAGCAACTTTCTCAAATTCAACTTGACGAAGTAGCCTTTTAGGTCCGAGTTTATAATTTGCCTTTAAATAAGTACACTTCAGAAGTTGCAATGAAGGTAGCTGCAAAGATAAAAAGGGTTCTTAAGTGTGATATAGCTGACAATGTGTCAAAAACGAGTTTTCTTCGTGTCCGTGTAATGGTGAATGTCCTAAAATCTTTAGTTCGAAGGACCTTTATGATGAATGGTAAAGGTGAGAAGGTTTGGGTTTATTTCAGATAAGAACGGCTCCCTGAGTTTTGTTACTAGTGTGGCCTTTTTTGTCAAACCGAAAAAGATTGTGAGCCGAAGCCAGAACCTTTTGATGCAGATGGGTGGTCTTATGATCCTTTACTAAGGGTTTCACTTGGTCGAAATAGGTTTTTTATGAAGACGAGAGGAATGAAAACTGAAATACGGTGCCCTTCTAGTGTTGAATCGTCAATGGCAGCTCAACACCACTAGTGCGCCGATAACCGGTGGTCAATTCTCAGGTGGTGCGTTCTCTACTACCAACCCTAAGTGATGGAGTGAATTCAATGCAAATGGGGAAAGATAGTGCGCAAGTTGAGTTGGCGGTTACTAATTCCAATTCAAATCATGCTATTACCATTGAGAAAATAATGAAAAAAGTGAGTAGCTTTCAAGTCTCTAAGTCTGGTGTTAATTGCACACATGCTCTTTCTTTTAAATTTTAGTAAAGGCCAAAACAACATCATTTGCTCAATAACTGGGAAAGGACCTAATGACATCACTTTAAAGCAATCCTTGGAGTTGGATAATCTAATTATCATCCCCATAGAATTGTTCGATTATGTGAGGGGACTTTTTTGTGTAGGAGTCTCAGATCCTTTATTGAAATCAAAGACAGTTGCCTTGCGTATAAAAGAGAATTGTCTCAAACACTCTCACAATCATACTAAGATTACTGCAAGTGCTACTGGATCCTGGAAACGATTGAATGCTCGCAAATCACAGAGTGGTGGGGTGGATGATATTGTTCTCTCTGGAAAATGAAAAACGACTATTGAGACTGTGCTGGATAATCCTTCTTCTTTGGTTGTGAAGTCCTATTGAAGTCCCTCCGCTGATCGCTAGCAGTTGCCTCAGCTGGAACGTTCAAGGGTTGGGCAACCATTGGACGTTACGCACCCTCTGCAATTTTTCAAGGGATTTTTGTCCAACTTTCTTGTTTTTGATGGAGACTAGACTAACCAATTCTTAGTTTGTCTCAGTTAAAAACACGCTCTATGGATATAAATTCTTTGTGGTTGATTGTTGGGGTCGGTTAGGCAGTCTTGCTTTGGGTTGGAATTCTGATTTGAACACTCAAATTCTGGGCTCATGGGATCATCACATTGATTTTTTGGCATGTTATGACAGCTTTGGTAATGGTGAATGGCGTGGGACTGGGCTTTATGGATGGCCTAGACAAGAAGATAAACATTTATCTTCGGAACTTTTACATTCTCTCTCATCTGCTCATACAATTCCATGGCTTTAGTTCAGTGATTTTAATGAAATACTTTACCATTATGAGAAACAAGGTGGTCGGATGAAATCACAACGGTATTTGGATGAGTTTCGTTATGTGATTGATAAATGTCGATTAATGGATCTTGGTTTTGTTCACTTGGGATAATGGGAGTCGGCTGAGCATAACGTCCAACGACTTGACAAAATTCTTTGCTCTTCTAAATGGACTCCTATCTTCCTTTCATTACAGTATTTCTGAACAAGTTCCTGGATAACAAGCCTAAGCACAAGTATCTCATTTACATAAAGAACATTCTGATCATTGTCCAATTTTATTAAAAAGCAAGGCGTTATCTAAGAGGAAGAGATATCGAAAAAAGAAGCTTTTTCGCTTTGAACCTATATGGGTTCACTCCTCTAAATGTGAATATCTCATCCGAACAGTTTGGTTCCAACAAGCTATTGTTCCTAATATCTTAGAAAAAATTAATTTTTGTGCTCACGAACTCCAGAATTGACATTAGTTCCTTTGGTAATATCCATTAAACCCTAAAGTCTAAGCGAAAGGAGCTTGCGGATGCTCAGTGTCTTCCTCTAACCATTGACTACATTAATAGGAGGCGTGCTATCCTACAAGAAATTGATGAATTGGCACAACGACAAGAATCCTATTGGAGGGTTAGATCAAGAGCTGTGTGGTTGAAAGAGGGTGATAAGAATACTAATTTTTTCCATAAAAAAGCTACTGACAGATGTCATCGCAATACTATTAAGAGGCTAAAGATAAAAATGGTGTTTAGTCTGGTGATGAAGCAGTGGGCTTTGTGCTTATAGATTATTATGTTGATTTGTTTAAATCAAGTGCACCACTTAATCTCTCTTCAGTTGTCGAAGCAGTTAAAAGCAAATTATCACAACATATGGTCGCAACGTTGATGAAACCATACTCACCTGAGGTTGTTACTGTTCTTCACCAAATGCATCTTAACAAATCCCCAGGACCTGATGGTATGTCTGTTATTTTTTTCCAAAATATTGGCATATTGTTGGTAGTGATGTCATTCATACAGTTCTATCTTTTTTGGAGTCATGAGTCATGCCTCATAACTTAAATCACACTTTCGTTACTTTAATTCCAAAAGTTAAAATCATGAATCAATGAAAGACCTTCGTCCAATAAGTCTGTGTAATGTTGTTTACAAATTAATTTCAAAAGTCTTGTTGAACAGACTTAAATTGGTTCTTCCATCTGTCATTCATGATGCTCAAAGTGCGTTTGTTCCACAGCGCCTAATTACCGACAATGCAATTGTTGCTTTTGAGCTTTTTCATTCTATGAAAAATAGGACAATCGGTCGTCCGGGATATCAAGCTTTCAAGCTTGATATGAGTAAAGCATATGATAGGGTAAAGTGGCCTTTTTTAGAAGCTATGATGTTGAAAATGAATTTTCCTACACATTTTATTAACTTAATCATGGCTTGTCTCTCCTTTGTTACATTTTCTTTTCTAATTAACAGGCAACCTAAAGGCAATTTGAGGCCTAGCAGGGGACTCCATCAGGGGGATCCTATTTTGCCGTATATGTTTTTGTTATGTGCAAAGAGTTTGTCAGCTTTGCTTCGAAGGGCGGTAGATGATGGTGCACTTTATAGGATTCAAATCAGTAGACATGTTCCATCAGTCTCACACCTCTTCTTTGCAGATGACTATAATTTTCTCAAGAGCCACAATACCAAAATGCCAAAAAATGGGTCAAATTTTGGAATTATATAAGGCTGCCTCAAGAGGACAAGTTAATCTCGATAAGTCAGAGGTATCTTTTAGTCGCAATGTGTCAATTGACATACGTGCTTCTGTCCAGCAAGTATTGGGTGTGCCCATGGTGGAAACTCATTCTAGATATTTGGGACTACCTACGGTGATTGGCCACTCCAAACACCAAATTTTCAGTTTTGTCAAGGACCAAGTATGGAAAAAAGTGAAAGGTTGGAAAGAAAGATTTTTATCAAGGTCTGGTAAGGAGGTTCTCTTGAAAACAATTGTACAGTCCATTCCTAATTATGTCATGAGCTGCTTTAGATTACCAGTTTTGCTTTGTAACAAAATCCAGACCATGATCAATAAGTTCTGGGGTGCAGGAACTGATTTGAAAGGGGTTCATTGGGCCTAAATTTTCAATATTATTAGTTATTGTTAAAAAAGTAATAAAAGCATTAGAGAAAAGGTGGGAGTAGCATCAATTGAGAACAAAATAAGAGAAGGAGATTAAGATGGTTTGGAAATATAAGGCGGAGACCTTCCTAAAAGCCAACAAGTTAGAAATATGTGCTTTGCAAAGATCTTTACACAGCCAATCTAACCCCACTTTGTTCATTCTTTCCATGCCTAACATTGCAAATCAATATACCTAAGCCAACAAATAATCAGAATATCCCATTGATCCTGCCACTTTGGTCCTTCTGATGTGGCACATGCTGTTTGTGAACTTGTTCCCCAAAAATATCTAATCAAAAGTTAACATGAGAAGAAAAATGAACACTTGTATTTATATTTTGGACAAACATCAGTTCATGTTATTCAATCTTACTCGACGTTTGCTAGATGCATCTGCATTTCATCTTTTTTACTCTCAAAATTCTCATTTTATAATCAGTACCCGTGTTACTTAGACTCAAGTACGACAACAGAATTTTGTATTTGGATATTTGTCATACTCATTTTCAATTATCTTCAAAGTGCCATTACACAGTACACATGCATTCTAGAGTACAATCAAGAGTTGAAATAATTGTCTCAACAGCAGAAGTAGGGGGAAAATCATCCAACCTAGGCCCATAAATAAACCTATAGAAAATATCTCAAAACTAAGCAGTAAGAGTTAGTTTATGTCTGTTATTCTGTTTATTAATATTAACTTAAGCTTTGATTTTTAGGGACTAAACTCAAATTCAACTCCTTTAGCTTCATGGATAGGTTTAAAGAACCTTCAGAGAGGTGGCAATTTCCAACCCAAAATAATAATAATAATAATAATAACCCAGAAAATTATAGAGTTGAACACAAGTGACACAAACTAGGCCAGAATAATGTAATTTTAAACTAAGGAATTCCAATACTTGCAAAAAAGAAAACCAAAATAATTACAAAAATGACTCGACCCCAAATTAATTCCCAATGATCAACCAGTTGAATAACCAAAAATGACCAAAAGAAATTTTTAAGTTAAACTCAAGTAACCTGAAACAGCCCAAAATTATTTATTTTTCAATTAAAAGATCCAAAGATTGCAACAAAGAAAACCAAAATAATTACAAAAAGAATGATTTTGTATCCTCCGTTTGAAGGTTTAAAATGAAATAAAAATATGGAAATCTAGACAGCACAGCCTCCTAAGTCTAGATATTCTCCCCACTCCCACCCCTTTATCTCTCCCCCTCCCCTTCTTATCCTACCATGTGAATAACGGTCTTTAGTGTCTTTTTCAGACATTTCACATGGTTACAGTGTCGTTTTGCTATGAATTGAAATCAACATAATTAAATTGGGAAATAAAACATCACAAGCTCAAAATTGTATTGCAGATTGTTTTACAGTACTTAATGTCCAATTTTTAAAACCTTATTATGAGCTCATTGATGTATTAGTTTAGCATGGTTATATTTCATCATGTTATAAATAAAAATTGAAAAAAAAAAAAGGAAGATGAGAAAAATATAAAAAATTTTCTACCCGTTTAGTTTTACAAACTTGAACCTTAGTGATCCTAGATAAACCAATGAGCTCAATAAAGCCTCAAGTTTAACTTGATAGCTTGTAAATTATACCAAACCAAGGTCAAGTTTAGTGATGAAAAGTTTAACCTAGCTCCAAGATGCTCAAGAAGCTTTGCTGGAGGTCAAGCTTTACAATTTATTACCAAATAAAACTTGAACTGGTAAGAATCAAGCTAAACTAATTAGGTTAACTAAAAGCTAGAGCATCAGAGTTTTAAGAGTTTCAATCATAGAGCTATAATAGAATGTAAGCAATTACAGCAAGGGAAAAAAGTAAGAGAAGCAAGGCTAAACTAGATAGAATAAAGGCAACTCAAATCTCTTTCGGTACTCAGGTTCCATCATACAAATGGATGTGCAGATAAATGTCCCTCACAAGATCAAAGTAGGATGTTTAAAATGGACAAGTGTAATAGTAGGTATCTTTTTTTTTTTTTTAACTGAAAGTATAATCATAGTTACACTTACCAAGAACGTAGTACTACCCTGACCATAGAACATTGACAGGAACAGAATGCATCACGTGAAGTACGGTATGTAGGGGATAGGATTAATTAGTACACTAGTTTGGATCACGGTAGCAAATCACCTGAATACCAAAATTACTGCGATCTGGGATGTGCATCCTGGATTATGTACCACGGCGAATTAGGAAACTATGATTATAATAGATGTATTTCAGTATATAGGTTTGATCATACAAAAAATGGGGACAGTAAAGAGAATGAAATAGGACCAAGTCAAGAATATGGTTGAAACAGACAAGTGTGACAGACGTCTTATGTGATGGTAACAAAAATATAGTTGAAACAGAAAAGCGAGACAGATATCTTATGTGATAGTAAAATCCTTGCTAAGTCCACGAAGAAGTTTTACTTTTCGTATTTTATGGTAATGAAATGTTGCACATTGAAGAAACAGCATATCCACAGAATAAGCATGTTAATGAATATGGAACATTGAAGAAATAGAATATCTACATAATGAGCATGACAGAGGTAAGTACACTAGCATGGATGTGGAAACACAGGAAGGATCAAAGGAATAAGTGCATTTGTAGGAAGGTGGAGGTGGTACACATCCAAGAACAATGGAGATGATTTGGAACAAAATGCACTCTGGTAGATGCCTTAACATAGAAGATTGAGCACATCCTAGTTAGAGTGAAGAAGATAGGTAAGCCAAGAATGTGATGCAGTTAAGGAAAAATAAGATAAGATTTAGGAATTATTTTTATTTAATTTTTAAATTAGGAATTTTATTTAGTTTTCCTAATTCAGTTTGTTTTAGATTTCTTTAAATTAGGAATTTTATTTAATTTTTCTAGTTCAATTTGTTTTAGATTTCTTTCCTATGTTTATTTA
>CATKHJ011181246.1:0-14505 GCA_949750685.1 Vernicia montana | reverse complement strand
GGAGAGGGGTGGGGTGTCATTTATGTGGAGAAGGAACTTTCATTTGTTATGCAGTGCAAGGGAAGATCTTTATTTATTTTTTATACTGCTACAAATTAAGGGATCAATTCATGGAATGCTAACAGAGGCTAGAATTTAAATAGAAAATAAGTCCATGCAGAAGCTACAATTTTAATGGGAAAATAAGTCCAAGTCATTAAATTCTTTTTGTCTTTTTGGATTTGAGGACAATCCATCGAAGTTCTCAGATTTGCTAAAAGAAAAATTCAAGCATGTGTTCATAGCTTCAACATTCCATGTACTTTCATCATTCTTTGCTGATCTCCCCTATGAAAACAATATGGTGGTTGGTTGTAAACAGATTATCTTTCTTACATTATGTTGGATTGTTTTAGAATGTTAAAGGTATAGTCTTTACTTATTGTACTTTGATTTTTTGATTGCTGAAATTGTTAATGTCTGAAAGTTGAATTGATATACTTGTTTTTGCATAGTTCTAGAATGGTAAATGCATAGTCTTTTAGTCATTGTACTTTGATTTTGGTTGCTGAAATTGTTAATATCTGAAAATTGAATGATATACTTGTTTTTGGGGCTAAGCATGCTTTGGTTATGTTGCATGATGATAAGTTTGTTAAGTTGCTTCTCTTTTTCTTAATCAATTTAATGCAGCCAATCACTCAGAGGTATGGAGGCTTGCTACTTCAATGGAGGACTACAAGTCTGAAATTGAAAACTGGGACTTGGGAGCTGGACTTTATATATCATTTTATTTGCTAAGAAGTTCATTGCAGGAAAACAACAATACCATGAATGAACCGGTAAGAAAATAATTCCCGAATACTAATTCTACGATATGCATCATTATCAATATTTAAAATACCCAATGCTGTGTAAATTGGATTCACAATTTCGGTTTACTCACTTAAGCTATGCTGTCACCTTCGATCAGACCTATTGTGTCAAACTCCATTCAAGCCCTGCAGTCCAATGGGCATGACTTTGTCTATGAATTTTCTGAAGGATTTTCAGTGAAGTATTGGTGCATCAACATTTCCCTCTTTATAAAGAATATTTTAGGTCGATGCTTCTGAATTGGGTTATTTGCTTGTTTATACTGTTACATTTTCTTCTTACTGGACTAGAATGTCAGAAGTCTCCAACAAGGAACAAAACTGACTTTAATCTGGATTACATTATCAGTTTAATGAAAACTAATAGTAGTAAGAAATTTCTTAATGTCTGTTTAATATTAGAAGGTATGACTCAATGTTTTTGTTTTTAATATTGTCTTGGAACATTTTTATGATGGGTATTGAAAAAGCTTGCGGAAGCTCAAAATATGTACACTACTCCTTCCCTTCCCCCTCTATTATGAGTGTTTCTGAACATGTAGCATCTTTGCAGGATTCTCTGGAGAGCACAAATTCTACCTGTAGAGACTTCCTTGATCAACTAAATCAATCTCTGGCAGTTTTTGGTGACAGGTTACCAATTGATGCAAGGTATTGTAGTACTTGTCACCATATACTTTATGGTTGATGATTGCCAGTTTCTTGTTATTTTCCTTTTAAACTGTTGTATATGATCATACATGCTGCCTGTGAACATGGAAAACAAAATCCCTGTGCCTCTGGATTTGGTTGAATATTTGTAGTCAAAGGTGGGTACTGCTTAACCAAAGGGGCTTAGCTACATTGTGACCCTTCCTTAACCCTTGCAAAGCAAGGAGCCTAGTGCACTAGGGGCGCCCCTTTTTATTATGTTTGCAGGGATTCCAGCCTTCCATCATTGGCACAGTGCTCTAATATATTAACTATCCATCACAAAGTGTTATGTGTGTGGCTTACTAGTTTAAATTATTAGTCCTCTTAAGCAATTGGAGCTTGCAAGGTCAAGGTCTCCGTGAGAACAAAAGGTAAATACATATCATATCTGATAAGTTGGTCCTGTCAAAAGCAGATTCACTGGAAGCAATCTTTTATTTCTAATCTTATTTGTTTTGCATTCTCACTCTAAGATCATTTGTTAGCAATAAGAAAAGTGAGATGGTGAGAATGGAGTTGGTTAAAATTTGACTTCAACAAGAAAAAATAATGAAAAGAAGGTTTTGATTGGTTGATATGCTTCAATTTACTTTTATTCTGGACTGGCTATTGGCACCTGCTTTAATGGCATTTCCAGATTGTTATTGCATTGGGATAATTACGTGCACAGTGCACTGTAAAAAAGGATACTGCTTGTGGTTTTGTTGAAAATAGTTTGAAGACTACTTGCCTCCATAACCAAGTTGTGTTTTTCCTTTACAAGGTGGATACTAGAGCTTCTGTAAAGGGATTCACTTATTCTTGGCTTTTATCTCTTTGTTAAGCAAGAGGGAAAACAGAAAAAATTAGGCTGACAATAACAGAATTTAGAGATGATATTTTAACGAGTTGTGGAGGTCTAACCACTTTTGTCATTAACATGTTTTCTGTGTCTGCGTTTCAGGGTAGCATACTCAAAGATGGCAGAGGAGACAAGTGAATTGCTTCTATCCAATGTTAGTGCAGGCTCAACACGTGATGATCAGTTGAGTTGCTTTGATTCCGTTTTTAATGCTCCGGTTCCCGAAGATCTCCGCTCAAATCATTTGCAGGATGCTGTGTCTCTCTTTACATGTTATCTTTCAGAGATGGCTACATAGTCTTTGTGCCTAAATACGGAGTTGTAACCATTTTTGATATTTTATAGTTGAAACTCAAACATAGACAGTGATCAAGCCTTATGTGAAGTTTTGTGATTCTAAAAGCAAAAAAATGTGAAGTTAGAAATCCTGTGTCATTGTGATATTCTGATGAAAGCCTATTTTATTTTTGTAAAATTTTCTGCCAGTTAAGCTTCTACTTCAGTTGCTTGAATGGTATGTGTGATATAGTAAACTCTTCACGCTCGTGAGTGGTTTCCTTTCTTGTAATACACCCAAAGTAGGAATATGAAAGGTTTTGTACGAAGCATTTATAGATACTTTTATTTGTAATGAACTTATTGCTAAATTTCATTTTTATCAACAAAATTATTCAATTTTGATTTTGTTTTAATAAGGTTATTATATTATTATCAAATTTTGTCGAGCTTTATCTGAATTTTGTAGATGCTAATTAATAAACAACATAATTGTATTTTTTAGTATTGGAGGAGAGAATTTGAACTTAGTGTCAGATTATATGTATTTATTATCATATTATATTTGAATATGTAATAAATTAATATAATTATATAATTATATTAAAAAGTTTTACATGGTTATCATATATAAAATTTGTATGAATTTCTAACAGAATCTATTAACTTTTTGACTTTATTGAGATAAAATTGAAGTTAATTTTATTTAATATAAACTGAAATTTAGTGATATAAGTTGAAAGTAAATCGATAAATTATTTACTTGAATTCTTCTTTAACATTTTCTTAAACTCTCAGCTTACTTGATTTGATGATTTGACTAAAACTTGAAACATTCTTTACAAAAACAACTTTAAATAATTTTTTTTTATTAATACTTAATATGAAATAAATTTAAACTTTTATTATTATTATAACAATATAACAATATATAATAATAATTAAGTATTATTATTATTATAACAATACTTAATTAGTTGAATCAAATATTATTATAACAATATATAATAATTAAATTCAACTTAACTTTTATTAACCTATTCAATTTAAAAATCAATTGAATTAAAATTAAAATTAAACTTAAAATAAAGCAACTTATACTTCAATTGACATAATAGATTTTAAATTTATAAATTTAGTTAAAATTCATAAAATAAAAAATTAACATCTCATATGGGTTTTTAAACCTTTTATTTTTAAAAATTTTAAAATATGATAAATTTTAAAAAATCTCATAAAATGTATCTTAATTTTTTAAATTAAATAAAGAATCGAGTTATAATTTATGAATTTTATAAAATTTATTACTCAAATTTCTCAAAAAAAACGATGTTTTATTTCATTTTAAAAAGTAATTTAAATATAAAAATAAATAATATATAGAAATTAGAGTAGAAGTGTTGAAGAGAAGCAAACAGTAGGTGGTTTTATGGTTCAAGATGATGATCATGTCATCATCGTACCAGAAACAACTTTTCTGTAAGCACACGTGAAAAGTTGGATTCCCTTCCATTCATAAAAATTCAACCTTTTTTATTTATTAACTAATAACTACTAATAATCATACTTTTTAACTTTTAACCAACCAATCAAATTCTTGTAATTAAAATTTTACTATTATTATTATAAGGAAGAAGAAGCTAAATTCCATACTTCAAATTATCTTCTCTCTCTGTATCATCAGCTTTTTTAGAGAGCTACGAAGCTTCCTTTAGCTGCCTCTCTATCTCGAGGTACCCTTCTTTTTCTTTTTCAAAAATTATATATAATTAAAATCTCTCTTTTTTCTTTTACTTTATAGATAGATCTGTCATCTCTCTCTCTCTCTAAAAGCTTAAGCTTTCCCTTTCTCTGTGTCTGTCTCTGAGAAAATCAGAATTAAAAATTGAATTTATAATAATTTTTGGTTGTTGAAGATGCGTCGCTCTGCAACCAGGAAAACGGGTCAATCCAATTCAACCGCTCCGATCACTTCTTCAGCTACGGATCTTTTTCGTTCCGGTACCTTTCTTTCAATTCAATTTTGTGTAAATATTAGCTAATTGAGTTTAATTTTTATTTTATTTTTTGATTTTTTATAAATTGTTGTTTGATGCATAAGTTGATTTGTTTGTTTTAATTTTAAATGGTCCTTTCTTTCTTTTTGAGTTGAATTCTTTTTTGTTTCGGACCTATAATTGGCTAGTTTATTACATTACATGCATTTGCCTGCTTTTAAGCAGTATGCATTGTTCAAGTGTACTTATAACTCAGTAAATCTTTATCTATTCAGCTTCAAGTAAAGCCTCCTCAAAGGAGATGGAGCGAATCGATAACCTATTTTACTCCTATGCAAATAGGTCTTCTGGTATGATTGAGTAAGTTTGTCTACGAACAATTGGGATGCTTTGTTAGCATTTTATTATGCAAATTTCAGGTGCATTACAATAAATTTCATTTGAATTTAAGGGAATGACATATTGGTTAATTTGTTGATAACCTATGTATGAGTTTTTACTTATTGTTTTTAGTTAGGTGACACTTTGTGGATTTAGGAATAGATAGCCTAAGGTCTTAAAATTATCCTTGCTACCTGTCCCTTTTTTTCTTTTTTTAATCTCACCATTAAAATGAGGATTTGAAGTCAAACAATGGTCAAAAACATAGAAAATGGATGGTTGAAACTTTCTTTCCGAAGGATTCAGAATCAAACAGAAGTTAAGAAAGGAAGACTGGTGGTGAACTTCTGCCAAAGGAATGGGATGTCTGATGGAATACTTAAAAAGATGTTCTGGAAGAATTAAGAAATGTAATTGAATGATTTTCTTTAACTCTCCCCCAATTTTTGTATGAAGAACCTGGAATTTCATCATCTTGTGGTAGACTAATTTTTTCTTTTCATTTTTTAAAAAACTTAAGTTAAGATGATCTTGTCCTCTCATTTTGTGAATTGGTGATAAATGATAATTGGTTTGACTTCCATCACAATGAGGGTAGAACTGCTGGTTACTGTGAGAATGTGGGGTGTTTTCTAACTAATTGGGGATCATAGGAATGCTATTGTGAACAAAAGAAGAGCTGTTATGTGAATAGTTATTCATTGTAATTCAATTTGTACTCTTGCTTTCTTCTAAAAAAAAAATGTACTCTTGCTCTTATAGGGTATAGCATGTATACTGTCTTTGGTGGTTTTGTTTGAAATTCATCTTATTTATATTTGAACTGAAACTTTTATTTATCTCATGGCACTCTTTAACATTGGTGAATGGAATTCTGATGTTACAAACATATCATTTGAACAGCCCAGAAGGAATTGAAACCCTATGTTCAGATATGGAGGTGGATCATACTGATGTTAGGATCTTGATGCTAGCTTGGTAAGTTGGGTCAAAAGACATTAGATATTGTGCTTCTTAGCTTTTGCCTGAAGCTTATATCCTGTAATTGATGGACTTCACATTCCAGGAAAATGAAAGCTGAAAAGCAGGGATACTTTACCATGGTAAGGAATATCACCCTTATCTCTACAACGTTGTTTATTCTGATTTTTGTTTCCATATTTTGTATTTATTCCAGAATTTGTTATCTGTTTATTATCTTCTTATTTCTCAATCTGATCAACCACTTTTTACTTGGCGGAGACTAGTAGTTATCTTTTATTTTCAATTCAACTTACCAGTAGGTAGGTTGCATGATTTCTGTAGTAGTAATGCAAAACTCATGTTGTGTGTGTGCTAATGTTTGGGCTTGGAATTCACTAGTGTCCTATGAACTTTTATTTTGATAGCCAAGTTCCTTCACAATTCTGTATATGTTCACATCCATGTGTGATATGACAAGCATACATATATACAAACAGTATATGAAGTCATCCAACAATTGAGTTATTCATTTTTTTTTTTATCTCCTTTTTTTTTTAAAAAAATATTTGTTGTGTCAAGATCATGCCTATTTGCTTGTCTGCGCAATTGGCCTTTTGCAATTTAGGTAATTTGTGGTCATGTTAGGAGATATGCATGCCCTTTTGTGTATTGTGACTGAATTTACTTAATAATTCTCCAATGTCTGTCTTTCTACTTTTTTTCTCATTCTTCATCTTGCTTATCTATCATGCCATAAGCTATCTTCATTGTATTGCATAAAAGTAATATTAGTAGCACATGCATTGTCCTTTTCTCTTTCTCTAATTTTATCGTTGATAGGAGGAGTGGCGCAGAGGTCTTAAAGCGCTGAGGGCTGATACTGTAAATAAATTAAAGAAGGCCCTGCCAGAGCTAGAGAAAGAGGTATAATATAACTCTTTTCCTTTTGAACATTCACTTCTGTTATTGGACTGGTTAATTTTATGTGATGCTAAAGAAAGGTAATAAGGTCTGATGTTTTCTTTCATCTTCTTTAAGGTCAAAAGGCCGTCAAACTTTGTGGATTTCTATTCCTATGGATTCCGGTATTGTCTAACAGGTATTATGAGTTAGGCATGTATAGACATGCTGTAATGCTGTCTTTCCTCCTTTCATCCGTGCTTCTTTGAATGTATATTTTTTTGCAACTGTTGATTTCTTCTTCTTTCCCCCCTATTTTTGTTTTCCACTCAGAGGAGAAACAAAAGAGTATAGACATAGAGAGCATCTGTCAGTTACTGGATCTTGTTTTAGGATCTCATTTTCGTGCCCAAGTTGATTATTTCATCGAGTATCTAAAGGTGATTGGCTTCATTTTCATGTTTTCCGAGTTTGCTGCAGTTTATATATTTAATTATTAATTGATAATTGATACTGTTTGTAATTGTGGAATTCTTGATATATTGATCATATGGACAAGTACATATATATACATATTAGTGGTATACTACTTAGGAAGATATACTAATTAGGAACCCTCTAATTAAGCTTAATTCTACTCCTCTAATCAAGTATGCAATATTTACATTCTATATTTATTCTAACACTCTCCCTCAAGCTGGAGCATAGATATTAATCATGCCCAACTTGTTACAAATATAATCAACTCGAACTCCATTTAGAGCCTTTGTGAAGATATCTCCTAGTTGTTTTTCAGTCTTCACATATCCTGTAGAGATCAAATTTTGCTGAATTTCTCATGAACGAAATGACAGTCAATCTCAATTTATTTAGTTCGTTCGTGAAAGATAGGATTAGAAGCAATATGAAGTGCAGCCTGATTATCACCCCACAGTTTTGCTGGTATTGAAGCCTTAAGACCAACTTCATTCAAGAGCTGATAAATCCACATTATCTCACACACAGACTGTGCCATAGCTCTATATTCTTATTTTACACTAGATCGGGACATAACATTTTGCTTACTTTTCTATGAGACCAAATTTCCTCCAACAAACACACAATAGCCAGTAGTTGATCTCCTATCTATTTTGGAACCTGCCCAATCTACATCTGAGAAACACTCAATATAATTATGTCCATGATTGCTATACAATATACCATGTCCAGGAGCTCCCTTTAATTAACACAAAATTTGTTCTAAAGTTGCCTAGTGATGAACTGTTGGAAAAGACATGAATTGACTAACAACACTGACAGAATATGCAATATCAGGACGAGTTACTGTAAGATAGTTCAATTTTCCAACTAGTCTTCTATATTTCTCAGGATCTTCAAATAAATCACCATCTTTTGTAAGTTGTAAATTAGAAAGCATTGGGGCGCTGCATGGCTTAGCTCCCAACTTTACTATCTCAATTAATAAGTCAAGTACATATTTTCTCTGAGATAAGAAGATACCTTTTTTTCTCCTTGTTACTTCAACTCACAAGAAATATTTTAACACTCCTAAATCTTTTGTATGAAATTGGGTGTGAAGAAAGGACTTTAGAGATGAAATTCCCATAGTATCACTTCCAATAATGACTATATCATCAACATACACAACAAGAAGTATGATACCAGATTCAAACTGTTTATAGAAGACCGAGTAATCAGATTTGCTTTTTATCATTCCAAACCTTTCAATTGCCTGACTAAATTTGCTAAACCAAGCACGTGGACTCTGTTTCAAACCATACAAGGACTTGCGAAGATAACAAACTCTCCCATACTCCCCTTGAGCAACAAGCCCAAATGGTTGCTCCATATAAACCTCCTCTTGCAGGTCACCATGTAAGAAGGCATTTTTGATATCTAACTGATGTAAAGGCCAATTTTGAGTAGCTGCCAGAGAAATGAATAAACGAGCATATGTCAATTTGGCTACAGGAGAAAAAGTATCAGAATAATCTACACCATAAGTTTGAGCATAGCCTTTAGCTACAAGTTGGGCTTTAAGGCGAGCCACTGAGCCATCAGGATTGACTTTTACAGCAAACACCCATTTACATCCAATGACCTTTTTTCCTGCAGGTAGACTTGTTCATGGGCCGGGCTTGGGGGGGTTTGGGCCAGACTCAACCGGGCTTGCAATTTTTTACTTAAGTTCAAGCCCGGAATTAATTTGTTTTAGATTGCCCAAGTCCACTATCTATAAAAAAGCCCGCTCAAGCCTGGCACGGCTCGAATTATATATATATTTTTAAAAAAAATTTCAGTTTTTCACTAACAAAATTTACCAAATTTGCTTAAAAACTAATTAATTTTATGCTAAACAAATAAAATTATACAATCACAAATTATACAAATACATATTGAAATTTTAAAGTCTAAACAATAAACTAAAACACTCAAGAAATTTCAAATAGATATATATTTAATATACCTTATAAAGTCGGGCTGGGCTTGCTTTTTAAAATATGTGACCAAGTCGCCCGTAAAATTTATGGGTTTTAATCGGGTTCGAGCCGGGCCGGGCTTAAAAGCAATATGCTTTGTCCAAGCCCTATAATTTTAGAGCGGGTATCCGAGTCCATGAACAGGTCTACCTGCAGGTAAGTTGCCATTAGCATCTAAAGCATTCATCTCCTCTACCATAGCATCATGCCAACCAGGATGTGACAAGACTTCATTGACAGTTTTCGGAATAGTTACAAAATCAAGGGACACAACAAAAGAACAAGACGAAGAGGACAAGTTATCATAAGAAACAAAAGATGAAATAGGATAAGTGCACTGACGTTTACCTTTGCGATGGGCAATAGGAAGATCAAGGTCACTTGATATTGGATATGAAGTCGAAGAAGAAACGGGTGCAGGACACGTATCAGGAGGATCCCGTCGTTTGGAATAGACCTGTCAAATGGGAGGTTTTGGTGGTAGTGGTGGTGGTCCGGGAGATGTGGGAATATCAGGTGTAGTAACAATATCAGATTACTGACATGTGACAGTATAGACCAATAGATTATCATCCTCCCCCTGACTAGAATAAGTAGAAGAAATAGAATAAAAAGGAATATGTTCATGAAATGTAACATCAGCTGACACAAAATACCTATTAAGATTAGGATAGTAGCAACGATATCCCTTTTGTAAATGAGAGTAACCTAGAAAAACACATTTTAAGGATTTAGAATCTAATTTGGTTATTTAACGAACATCACGAACAAAACAAGTACTACCAAATATTCGGGGTTCAATAGGAAACAAGGGTTTATTTGGGAAAAGGACACTATAAGGGGTCTCACCATGGAGGACAGATGAAGGCATGCGATTAATTAGAAAGCAAGTTGTGGAAACTGCATTTGCCCAAAACTGTTTAGGAAATTTCATTTGGAATAAAAGTGCTCGGGCTATTTCAATGAGATGTCTGTTTTTTCTTTCAGCCACGCCGTTTTGAGATGGTGTATCAACACAAGAGGATTGGTGGAGAATGCTATTTCGAACCATATAATTCTGAAAAGAATCAGAAAAATATTCTTTGGCATTATCACTTCTTAGTGTATGCACAGAAACATTAAATTGTGTTTTAAGTTCAGCACAAAAAGCACTAAAATGAGAAAACAACTCAGAACGATTCTTCATTAAATAAAGTCAAGTCACACGAGAAAAATCATCAACAAATGTAACAAAATACTTAAACTCAGTTTTGGACATTACAGGACACAGATCCCAAACATCTGAATGAACTAACTCAAAAGGAAAATTAGCCAAAAAGCACTAAAATGAGAAAACAACTCATAACGATTCTTCATTAAATAAAGCCAAGTCACACTAGAAAAATCATCAACAAATGTAACAAAATACTTAAACCCAGTTTTGGACATTACAGGACATGGATCCCAAACATTTGAATGAACTAACTCAAAAGGAAAATTAGTTCTTTTATTGACTCGAGGGACTGACGACAAACAATGATGTTTGGCAAACTGATATGACTCATAATCTAAAGAAGACACATCATGAAATTGATGACATAATTTCTTTAGTAAAGAGAGAGAAGGATGGGCCAATCTACAATGAGCTTCAAAAGGGGTTAGAACACTTGAACAAACAACGGATCTTGACAAACGGGTATCTAGAATGTAGAGACCTCTAGATTCATGTATTTTACCAATAATCTTCTTTGTCACAAAATCTTGAAAGAGACAATAATCATGAAAAAATAAGACAACAATTCAAGGTACGAGTAATTTTGCTTACAGACATTAAGTTGAATGAAAAGTTTGGTAGACTCAAAACAGATGATAGGGACAATAATGGAGTTAGATCAATAGTGCTAGAACCAAGAACACAAAAATTAGAACCATCGGCTAAAGTAACACCAGACGGAGATATGTGTGACTCAAAAGAAGATAAGAGACTAGGATTACTAGTTATATGATCTGGCACCAGAATCAATAACCCAATTTGAGGAGGATGAAAGAAGACAAGTATTTGGTTTACGTGACTCGGCAATGACAGTGATAGGGTGAGACGAAGACTTCAATGCCTCTTAATACTGAATTAATTTGGCATATTCCTCTGCAGAAATTGTAATGCTCTGCTCAGAAGATATAATATTGGTAACTGCAACATGGGCTGAGTGAGATTTCTGAGTCACTACCAAATTCTTTTGTTCTTCAACCATTGAAACAAAATACAAGATTTAAATAATAAACCCAAAAGTAATTGGCCAAAAAATTAAAGCTTGAACTCCAAAATCAAATAACAAGAACCGGCCCAAATAAGAATTCTGGAAATTACCAAAATCACACAGCCACTCCAAAATGAACCAAATAGATGGAGCAAGTTGCAAATACCAACCAAAGCAAAAGAAAATAACACACACCTGAGAAAATGAAGCAAGAGAACTTCCCTGTGATGGGGAGTGCTGGAAAGAGTGGGGTGACACTGGGAAAAACAATTGGAGGACCAGGCACTGGAAAACGCGCTTCCATGCTTCAGCGCGTGGGGAAGGTTGCAGACGCTTTTGATGGCGTGTGAAGCTCACACGTTGGGCTGCTGGTGACCGGACTTCAGGGAATGGCCGATCGGCGGGCGGTGCTCCTGGTTGTGCCGGCGGTGAGTCCAGATGGTAACTCTCAAGGGTGACCCGAAGAGCTGCTCATTGTGCAGCAGAGAAAAAGAAGAAAACAGGAAAAAAAAATTCCAGAAAACAAATTTGCTAGGGCTCTGATACCATATAATTATGGAATTCTTGATATATTGATCATATGGACAAGTACATATATATACAGATTAGTGGTATACTAATTAGGAATCCTCTAATTAAGCCTAATTCTACTCCTTTAATCAAGTCTGTAATATTTACATTCTATATTTATTCTAACATTATAAGCACTGTCTGCCATCCATGTTTTCCATGGCCAATCCAATTATGACATTTGCTTTCAGTGGAAAATATTTCAGAAATCTAACAATCTTGTAATTGGATGTGTTTGGTCATCTGACAACTTAATGGGCTGCTGAATAGATAATGAAAAACCGTGTATATTATGCATGCATTTTGTTACTTCACGTACCTTGAAATTAAATTCATAATTATCTTATATGTCATGCTTGTTCATGAATGCAGATTCAGAGTGATTACAAGGTTATAAACATGGATCAGTGGATGGGCTTTTACCGATTTTGCAACGAGGTACTTTCTATTGCAATAGTCGTTTCTTGATTACAGATTAGAATTGAAAAAAAAAAACCAAATTTATTTTCATGCGCTGGTTTAAAATTTCCTTTGCTCTTGCCTTTGTGGACAAACTACTATTCTATTTTTTTGGCAGATAAACTTTCCAGAACTTGATAATTATGATCCAGAACTTGCTTGGCCCTTGATCCTCGATAATTTTGTAGAATGGATGCGAGAAAAGAGGACTTAAAAACTTACTGTCTTTGTGTTGACTTGATTCTCTACTGTAAACTATCGTTATTATTAAAGTAGGTACTAGTGAAATCCTCTTTACATTTTCTCACAATTCGGAATTGTATTATTTTTACTTCTTCACCTGTACTTTTTGTTTTTTAATAAATGTGATTAGTTTGATCTGCTTGCAGGACTGTTGAAATTACAAGCATTAAACTCCCCCAGCAAGTTGTATTCACTTTTTTTTTTTTTCTTCTTCCGTCTTTGTTAATTTATTCCCCCCTTACAATTTTACAAACATTAAAAAAATTTCTCAAGTTCCTCAAATTTTAAATGTCATGGATATGCTAGAGAGTTGAAATTTATGAAGTTGTCTTTATTCATGTAGTTTCCATGATTGATGCCATAATTACTGAAGTTTAATACAGTGGATTTGGGTTGATCTTGTAATAGTAGTTGAACTAACTATCTTTATTTATAGCTTAAAATGAACTAAAATCTGAAGCACTAATGGCTTCTCCTTTTGTAATGCTGGTTCGTTACGTTCTCTCCTCCTCAGCAAGCTGAACCATTGTGGTTTCTTGTAGATCCAGTTAAGCTTTCCATATTACGTGTTTGTTTGATATTATGTTTGAGTTGAGAAAAACACTACTAAATTGTTGAATATAGGTTATTAAAATTTATTTTTAATGTGATATTACGTATTTAACTTATGAAAGTTTCAAAATCAATAACCTATTCTAAATTGCTTTTTCTAATAATATTTAATGTTTTTTCTAAAAAAAATAATTTCAATCCCAATAACAAATAAATTTAATTATTATGTCTCTGCAAATATAATTAATGACTTGTTGCCATAATCACCTCACTAGTTTATTTTACAACTCAGTCAGTAAAACATTATTTTTATATTTTAGATAAGCAATTTTATTGTTGAGTGCCTCTCAAGTTGGTTAAAGACTATGTAGAATGGAAACGGAAAATACGGAAATGAACACGGAAAACAGCATTTTTGAAAAATGTAGGAAATGAAATATGAGAAAAATGTGTAAATATAAAAAATATAAGGACATATTTATAAATATTATTTGTATACATATATAAATATGAAAATGACATATAAAGTATAAATCTTATAAATTATAAACTATAAACAAGAAAGTGACAAAAATTTAATTTAATAGTCTCTTGTAACTTTCCAAGTCACAAATATTAGTAACTTTAAATTTTAAATTTTAAAATCATTTAGATTTGTCCAACTTTAAAATTAAAATTTAATTTTATGAATTGATATAATCATATTTATTTAGTATTAAAACAAAATTCATATAATTAAAACACATAATAAATAATTAAAACAAAATTCATATAAATCATATACTGAAAATATCAATTCAGTATACTCAAAATTAAAAAAAAAAAATTAATTAATTTATACCCATACCTAACAAATACCGGTACCCAAGTTCCCAACTCTCCAAACCATTTGTCCAATAATTAATTCTCTTTTGTAACCATTCAATTAATGGCAACTTCAAATTAATATTTTGAAATACTTTCGTCTTCTTTTGTGCATTTTGTATATATGACCAAACGGAAGCCTTAAATCATTTTAATTTTTGGATTGATATTCCATCGAAAATTTTTGCAACTTAT
>CATKHJ011180998.1:0-11126 GCA_949750685.1 Vernicia montana | reverse complement strand
TAACCAAAAGTACCTTGCACATTAGTCGTCAAATGAGTTTGATCAATGGTGATTGATCTTGAAGTTCCAAAATCTGATACTTTGGCTCTTAATTTCTCATCTAAGAGTATATTTGTGGACTTAATGTCACGGTGATAAATCGGAGTAAAAGCTGCATAATGCAAATATGCAATTGCTCCAGCAGCTTCACTAGCAACTCGTAGTCTCATTTCCCATGATAATTGAACCTCCTCATCTTGGTCATGGAGATATTGGAAAAGAGATCCATTGGGTATAAATTCATAAACTAGTAGAGGAACATCAGTCTCCAAGCAGCATCCTAGTAGCCTAACCACATACCTATGATTAATTTGTGAAAGAATCACAACTTCATTAATAAATTCTTGTAGCTTTCCCTCATCAACTAATATGGACCTTTTCACAGCAACAATTCTCCCATCGGCTAGCATTCCCTTGTACACAGTGCCTTGACCGCCCTGACCAAGTATTCTGTTCTTGTTAAAACGATCAGTAGCCTTTTCCAACTCCTTCGAAGTAAAAATTTTTGTTTTTTGAACACTGCCATCACTTGAATTTAATTGTTGCTGTAATAATAAACCACCATTCCTTTTAAAGAACTTCTTTTTGAGTTCGATGTCCCTCCTTTTCATTACAAGTTTGTACACGCACCAAGTACCAAAGAGTAGTGACAACACTCCAATCACCCCAACTACAACTGCATTACTCACGGAACGGCAAACAAAAATTAAGTAATCATATGAATTATTCGACATAATCATGTGAATTAATGTTGGATCAAAACATTAATGCTACCAAATTTTATAACTTTTTACATGATAATCTGTTCAATTCTTAATGTCGTTATTGCTCATATATATTATATCCAACAAAGACCATCATTTGTGTTACTAGTAATCCAAGAGCTACTCTATCCGGCAATTGGGTTTACTTCTCAACGTCAAAATTTAAACCTTATAGGCTTTATAAGAACAAAAATATTTTAGCCATAGATCCGCCCCGAATACAATGGTTACTTACAAAATATCTCAAAGTATTTGTCTTAATATAGAATTGAACCCAAAATCTCAACTTTGTTCTTATCATTAGACTAAAATTTTATTAGTATCTTAATATATATACTTTGCTTCTTACCTAACCTAAAGAGTTCTAGGGTTTTGATTTTGGTCTTATCCACTTAACTAAAGCTTTATTAATTAAGTGGTATTTGATAACGTAATTCAACACTTAAAATTAAAATTTTCAGCACTTAATCATTTTAAATTATTTGTTAACAAATATTTTAAAAATTTCAATTAAATTAAAAACCATTTAAAATGATAAGTTAAAATTTTTAATTTAAAATTTATACTAAATTTAAAATTTAACACTTAAATTTTCAGTATTTAGTTTTCAGTTTTACCAAATACCACTTAGTGTCTTATATATACTTTGTTTCTTACATTCCTAGTGTCTTAATATACACTTTTTTTTTTTTTTCTTAATATACACTTTGCTTCTTACCGTTTTAAAATTAGTAATTTTAGTTTATAGGTTGTTAGCAACTCAAATATTGTTTATTTTAGATAAATTATTTCATATTTAACTATCTAGGCCAATTATTGTTTTCTTTGAGAAATGATTTCATATTTGACTATCTATTAGGTCAAGTCACCGAGTCAAATCTAATTTTGAGAGAGATTCGGGTTGGATCTCCCTCCCCAATTAGAGATCAAACTCGGATTAATATGGGTTTTACTCCACCCATTTCCGTGACTACACGACAATTAGCATTAATTGTTTGACATAAGCTTAATTTTAAAAAATAATAATACTAATAAATTTGAAAGGAGAGGCGTGACATAGTCAATTGGTGTTCATGAAACTCTATAAGGTAAAATAGATTATGAGTATACACAATTAAAACGGTTTATCATATGAATAGGATATTGTTATAATTTAGATAGAAAGAGACTTACCGAAAATAATAATCCAGACGGGGTTGGGCACGCACTTAAATGATCCAGGTTTATTCACACATTTTGTTATTCCTTGACACTGATTAATCTTAGGATCTTTGCACTCATCAACATCTAAATCACAAAGCCAAAATTAAAAAAATTAGAGATACTTTTATTATAAATGATTTGCCATTTTTTAGCATATTATTTATTGTGGCAAAGTATTATACCTGTGCATCCAAGGTAAGGATTGCCCTCAAAGCCCCCACGACAATAACATTGCAATCCCATTTGATTGAAAGATTCAACATTTGCATCTGCGCAACGGATAGTTACAGGGTCGTAATGTTTCTGGAGGCTGGATTTGATAAACCAATTTAGCAGAATCGGAACCTGCGCATAGGGATTCTCTATTTTTACAGAACGCAGTAGCTGTAGGCCTAATAATGTGTCGTCGTTTGCTGCTAGAAAGGCAAGTTTGCATCCATCTGTCATGTTTTGTTGATTACTTTCCATATCCTCTAAACTTGGATTGAAAACCTGAAGTTGTGAAGGTAGTGTAGTCTGACAGCAATTTTCACCTTTACATGTGACGTTCAAGTCCCAATAGCCCTTAGAGTTATTGGTAGTTATTAATTTAGGAAGCATTTCTCGCCAATCAAGTTCCCTCTTCGAGCCTCTGCAAGTTGAGTGGCACCCAACGAGTTCTTGCGTAGTATTGGTCATTAAAGCACGGGTATTGCAACCCACTGCAGTGAATACATTATACGGTGATAAAAAGAAAGAACTTCCTGTCAAATTGAGAGGTAGATTAGCATCATTTCTACCTGGACAATTGGTTGATATTATCGGATTCGGAATTATGACTATAACTGAGTTGTAACCAAGTTTAGTATCAAGCACCTCCCAATTGAAGCGACGTAGAAAAGCTCTAGGAGGATTATTGGCAGTTGTGTTGCACTCAATTTCAAACCATTCATCCATATAACAATCTTTACCAATTCCCAAAGGGTATGGAATGCTAATATTTCCGCAAGAATCTATACAGTTCGGCTTTGCGATTGGGATTGCTGCCCCTGCCGCTGCCAACTGAATGATTAGCAATACTGAGAAACTACTTAAAGTGACCCCAAACCGTATTTCTATTTTCACACCCATATTTGCTAGTATTTCTTTTGATCTTTATTTCTCTTCATCGAGAGTTTAATTTTAAGTTGAAGAAAAAGCTAATTGACTTCATCTTCCTTTAAAGAAGATGTTTCTTTGAATCTTCTAATTATTTAGTGGTCCAACATAAATTATTCCACCAACCATCCATAAATTTCTGTATTCTAGAAAAATAAACAAAAGGATTAAGTTTTTCCTATTCTGAATATATATACTAATCTAATGAGATAAAAATATATGAATAAAAAAAATATTATTATATTTTCACTTGGTAAAAAATAAACAAAATAATTATATTGGTTAAAATATCTCATCACTCATTAATTTAGTATATAAAATAAACCTATGCATTTAGGGTAAAAATTTTCCATAATTAGTTGTCAAGTTTTATCACTTGAAAAAAAATCTTGTAATAAGTGATTATTTTAAAAAATAATTACTCTTAACTACTATTATCATCAGGTTACTTAATAAAAAAATCCGATAACATTTATATATTATTATATAATAAAAATTGAGTTTAAAAGTTTACTCACTAATTATTATTTTTATATGAAGCGATCTCATCAATTTTTTTCATGTCATTATATTTTTATAAATTTAAATTAAAATATATTTAAATTAATGTATATAATGTATTTTTATTATTTTTTCAACTGATCCATATGTAATAACTTGACCCATATATTTTAAAATATTTTAAAAGAGCAAGCCTGCTATTAGTGTATATACTGTATTTGTTAAGTTCGTGGAAATTATGCAGGCCCCTTGAAAACAGGGGATTGGAATTGAAAAGTCTAAAAAATTGAAAAGCCAGTGCTAAAGACTAATTAAAGTTCCTTTGAAACAAGGGATTAGAATTGAAAATTCTAACAAACTGTAAAGTCAATGGTATCAAACTTATCAAAATACCAAAGGTGAAACATGAATTTGAAAGAATTTGAAATTGTAATAGTCTGCTCACTTGTGTATCTTTGTAATTTTTCAGTATCTTGAGTTAAAAAAAAAAAAAGAGCATGAATGGCAGAACTTTCCTAGGAAGACTTACACAGTGCTTGGTGTAAATTTACATGGAATTCATTTTATTTATGTGTGATTTTTCATATTTAAGTTAATTTTGAATTTATTTTAAATAGTTAGTTTTATCAATTTGCACTTAAAATTCATTAGTTTTAATAATTATTTGTACTCTTGTTAAATTTATAATTTATTAATAAATTTTATTAATTTTGATATAATTTGATTCAAATACCACCCATTTCATAAAATTAAAAATGTAGAATTTTAAATTAATTTTTATTTAAACAAAAAATGAAAATGTGAAATAAATTATAAAAGGCCAATTCTATAGTGCACCTGATATATAGATGCACCTCCTAAATGACCTGTTATTTTAAGTTAACAACAAGTTAAAATTTACTTATTGTATAAGTTACTAAATTATAGTGGGTCATATTTATTTTTATAGCATGTGACTAATTAATTAAGTGTAATGAACTTAAATAATTTAGATTTAATTAATTATTTTTAATTAACACTATATTTATTAATTATTGCAAATAATTTATTAAATTAAAAAATAATTGTAAGGGTGAGGCGCACCAAGGTCGCTAGCCTTGGTTTAATTTTTTTTATTTATTATTTTATAATTATATTTAATTAATATTATATTTATTAATTATATATTTATTAGTATGCATTGCACTAAATTTTTTAATTAATTTTTAATAATCATTTTATAATTATTTTAATTAATATATTTTATTTATTTATATAATTATTATTTTATTAATTATTTGAAAAAGTTTATTAAATATGTTATTTCTTTTTTTTTCGTTAATTAATTATTGTTTTAGAAAAAAAATCCATTAATTTAAAAATGCATTTTTCATGGTGGATTATATGCCAATCAACTAAATAATTTAGTAATTGATAATAAATAATTAATTATTTAACTGAATTTAGTTAATTAATGAAATTTTGATATTGTTGTAATATCTTTTTTATGGATCATTAATTTTTTTTATAGAATTTTAACAATTCATTTATAAAATTATATTAATGAAATATGAATTTTATTCATTTATAAAATTATATTAATGAAATATGAATTTTAAATTTAATAAAAACATATATTATTCAAATTAATAAATTTTAAGTATAAATTACTAAAATTATATAATTATAAAAATGCCAATTTAAAATTAAAAATTTGAATGAAATTCATTTATATATGAAAGGATAACAAGAGTCTATATAATCTACAAAATAACATATAAATAGTCATATGTTTTAATAAAAAAGATGACTTTGCCAAAAGAAAATCTTCTTTTTTATTAAAATCAAACAACTTTCTTTCATACATATTAAAAAAATCATATATTTTTAATAAAAAGATAAATTTTGACAATTATATCTCATATTCAACTAATTTAACCCAAATAATAATCAACATTTGAATAATATAAATTGGATCATTTTATACCCTTATATGCATATTTAAATCAAGCTATTTGAGTATAAAGAACTAAGTATTAAAGGTGTAAAAAAAAATTAAGAATTCAAAAGAAAGTCGTCTTTTTTATTAAAATCAAACGACTTTTTTTTTTATACATACTGAAAAAAAAGTCATCTATTTTTAATATAAAAAAATGACTTTTTGCAATTATGTCTCATACTCCACTAGTTTAACACAAAATAATAATTAACATTTGAATAATATAAATATGATCATTTTATACCCTTATATGCATAGTTAAATCAAAATATTTGAATATAAAGAACTAAATATTAAAAGTGTAAGAAAAAATTTGAGAATTTAAAAGAAAGTCGTATTTTTTATTAAAATCAAACAACTTTCTTTCATACATACTGAAAAATGTCATTTGTTTTTAATAAAAAAAAAATAATTTTGCCAAAAGAACGTCGTCTTTTTTTTATTAAAATCAGACAATTTTCTTTTATACATACTGAAAAAAGTCATTTATTTTTAATAAAAAAGATGACTTTTAGCAATTATGTCTCATACTCTACTAATTTAACCCAAAATAATAATTAACATTTCAATAATATAAATCGAATCATTTTATATTTTTATCTGCATAGTCAAATCATGATATTTGTGTACAAAAAACTAAGTACTAAAGAAGTAAGAAAAAATTGAGAATTCAAAAGAAAATTGTCTTTTTTATTAAAAAAAATACGATTTTCTTTCATACATACTGAAAAAATTATCTATTAATTTCAACTTATCATTTTATAAAATTTTAACAATTTATTTATAAAATTATATTAATAAAATGTGAATTTTAAATTTAACAAAAGCATATATTATTCAAATTAATAATTTTAAGTATAAATATATTAATAAAAATATAATTGAAAATTGAAAATTTGAACGAAATTTATTTTTATATCAAATGAATTTTAAGTTTGATTATTTCAACTTATACTATGTAAGAGGTTAATAATTCACACCACATTTTAAAATTTTAAATCATTAAATTATCTTTTCAAAATAAATTATCTTCCAGTTGGTTTGCCCTACTTACATCTTCACATTATTCACGTAAAAATAATAACCTATTACTTATCGTCTATCTGTCGGATCTCCTACCCAATTAGCATCAGAATAACCTGATAAAACTAAAGAGGATGCAGAAGAGAAAAACAATCCTTGAGATAATGTTCCTTTAATATGGCGAAGTATGTAAAGAACTGCAGCAAAATGAGTGAATCTTAGTGCATACATGAATTGACTGACGACATGAACAACATAAGCAATATCCGGTCTAGTGACTGTGAGATAGATTAAACTCCCAACCAATTGTCTATATAAGGTAGGATCTTTTAAAAGAGAGCCATCAGTTGCAGTTAGACGAACATTATATTCAATGGGTGTGGAAATAGTTTTATTGTCAGTAATTCCTGCACAAGAAAGCAAATCAGAATCATATTTTGTCTGAGTGAGAGTGGAGCTAGTTGAATCACAAGAGATTTCAAGTCCCAGAAAATAATTGAGAAAGCCAAGATCTTTCATCTCAAATTGACGATGAAGAAGTAATATGAGATTAGAAATGCCAGTGACATCATTCCCTGTAATGATCATATTATCAACATATAGCAGCAAGAGAGTTATGCCTTTAGATGTCTATCTGATGCATAAGGCAGAGTCATGAGTACTAGAGTGAAAATCAAATTTCTCCAGTGTTGAACTGAATTTGGCGAACCAGGCTCGCAGACCTTGTTTGAGACCATATAGTGCACGCTTGAGACGACAAACTTTCTGTGCAGATGAATAGCCAGGTGAAGGATGCATATAGACTTCTTCCAGCAAATCTCTATTAAGAAAGGCATTTTTGACATCCATCTGACTAAGTGGACATTGTTTAACAGCAGCAACGACTAATAGACACCGAACGAAAGTTAATCGTGCAACAGGAGCAAATGTTTCTTCATAGTCAATGCCATATTCTTATGTGTATCCTTTGGCAACCAAACGTGCTTTATATCGCTCAACTGATCCATCATAATGAGTTTTAATTTTGTAAATCCACTTACAACAAATTGGAGTTTTTCTTGCAGAAAGATCAACTAAGTCCCAAGTATTAATTTTCTCAATAGTTTGGATTTCTTCTGCCATTGCTTGCTGCCAGAGAGGGTTAGAACTAGCCTCACGGTAAATACGAGGCTCATGCATAGAAAGAAAACTAGAATAACAATGATAATCATTAAAACAGACTGGTTTTTGAGTTACCCGAGTAGAATGACGATGTTCCTCAATTGATGGAGGAAGAGTAGGAACAGGCACAGGTTCAGTTGTAGCAGGAACATTCTCTACAGACGAGATCATTTTTGGGGTAGGAGAATCAGATGTTGCTGTTGAATCTATAGATACTTCTGTATCACCAGAAAGAAAGAACTCCACAGGTGGATTAGTAAGTATACTATAAGTACTGGAGTCATGAAATTTAGAGATACTAGAAAACATAGTATTTTCCCAGAAGACAACATGGCGAGAGATATGCAATCTATTGGAAATGGGATCCCAACACCGATAACCTTTATGTGCGATTCCATATCCTAGTAAACAACAGAGACGAGCACGAGGTTCTAGTTTTGTGTACTCATGAGGTTGGAGTAAAACAAAGCAAGCACATCCAAAGACTTTGAGAAAGTTATAGTCAGGAGACATACCATATAGTTGCTCAAAGGGAGAGATATTACTGACAATTGGAGTAGGAAGTCGATTAATGGCATATACAGTGGTTAAAGCGGCTTCTCCCTAAAAAATTTCAGGACAGCCAGAGGATAGTAAGAGTGCTCTAACAGAATCTAAGATATGACGATGTTTTCATTCATCTCTACCATTTTGTTGGGAAGTATTAGGACAAGATCGTTGAACTAAAGTTCCTTATTCATGAAGGAATTGTAAAAGATTGGACTCTTTGTATTCCATAGCATTATCAATCCGAAAGATTTTTATCTGTCGTGAAAATTATGTTTGGACCATCTTTGTAAACTGAATATAGATTCGAGGAAGATCGGATCTATTTTTCAAACAAAAGAGCCAAGTAAATCGGGAGTGATCATTAATAAAAATAACAAAATATCGATTACCACCAACAGTGGGGGTAGGAGAAGGTCCCCAAATATCATAGTGAACTAAACCGAATGGAACATCACAATGAGAGTTATTATTGTTGAATGATAAAGCAGGTTGTTTAGCAAGTTGACAGTGTGTACATTGAAGTTCTATAGTTTTAACATTCCCTAAAACACCACTAGAAATTAAAGGATGAAGTTTACTGAGCGAGGCATGATTCAAACACAAATGCCACTTGAATAATGGAGAAAAATTGGTTGTAGTAGAGAGAGCATTTGAGCAGAGTTCTCTGTACAAGTTCATATTCTTGACAAGGATGTCCACCTGTTCTTGTTCAGTTGATCGGTTCACCATTTGGGCAGCTTTAGCCCTCTACCTTGTAAGGAACATGGAGAAGGACTCACTTGGAAGTTGCTTAGTGGTTTCCAAGTCATGCCTAGTGATATCCACTTCACTGTTGTAATGATATTGCTTGATAAAGGCATGACATATATCATCCAATGTCCTTTTCTGGCTCTTGTTTAGTGAAAGGAACCATCTCATGGCAGCACTGGTTAGTTATTGTTGAAATAGTTGAGCAATGAGCTCATTGTTAAGTCCCCCCCACATATATCTTCAGATGAGTCTTGGGGTAAGTAGTTCCATCAAATCTCTCGAGTTCAGGCATTTTGAACTTAGGAGGAAGTGTGGCATTAGGAAAAAGGGTTAAGGAGCTGGCATCTACTAAGTCATCATGCCTTTTGAGATTTTTAAAGGCCCTTTCCATAGTTTCAAATCTCTCCATGAATGCTTTCAGGTCAGGGTGAGAGAAAGCTTCATTCCATTGAAAAGGATTCGCAGGAGAGGAAGGGTTAGAGTGAGTAAAGATGCTTGACACATAGGTAATATAGATATGGGCTTAGTCCGGAGTAGGATTGGCCTGATTTAGATTTGGGGTGATTTGGTCTAGGGTCGGATTTGGGATGGTTGGTTTGAGGTTAGCTTGACTAATCATGGCTTGCACCTCTTCCAGAATAGACTGTCTCTGCTCCTTGAGCTCAGCTTGTATTGCTTGCAAATTCTTTTCTTGCTTGACGATGAGGGTGGCTAAGAGTGCATTCAGGGCAACCATGTCAGTCAAGTTAGCCATTGGTACCTTGAAGCAAAACCAAAAGTAAACTCAGTGAGTGGCAGGTGAGATCATGAGGGTAGAGGTATACAGACTTTGAGGGAAAAGGATTTCCCATGATGTTGTGAGCCAACTGTCAATGGGCTTTAGGTATGATGGGCCAAATGTATTGGGATTAAAAGGGACATAGGGTGCCAAAGATTTTAGGCTTAGGAGATTTGAGGTGCCAAATGTCTTGGGCTTAAGAGGGATAAGGTGCCAAAGGTTTTGGGCTTAAGGCGATGGTAGGGTGCCAAAAATTTTTAGGCTTTGGAGAGATAAGGTGCTAAAGGTTTTGGGCTTAAAAGAGATAGGGTGCCAAAGGTTTTGGGCTTTAAGAGAGATAGGGTGCCAAGGATTTTGGGCTTTGGAGGATTTCCTAAGGTAGGATGGGCTAGGATATTTAGGCTTAGGATAGTATGTTGGGTACCAAAGGTTTTGGGTTTAAGATGGTGGTGGGCCATAATTGTTTTAGGCTTAAGGGTTGATGAGGTGGCAAAGATGTTGGGCTTAAGGGTAATGGTGGGCCAAGGATATTGGGCTTAAGGGTAATGGTGGGCCAAGGATATTGGGCTTAAGGGTAATGGTGGGCCAAGGATGTTGGGCTTAAGGGTAATGGGTCAAGGAGGTTGGGCTTAAGGGTTAAGTGATCTTGGATAAGGGGTAAGGTCAAGGTGAGAATTAAGGGCACCCGAGTTTTGGGTTGGATAATGGGTAATGGTGTTTAAAGTTTATGGGGAGTAGGTGATTGGATGGAGATGAGGGTGGTCAACCCTTCTTCGGTTCAAAGTGAAATGTATATTTGAGATAAATGCATGTTGTTTTATACAGCATGGATGCATGATATACATGGGAAAAATATTTCATGAGTATGCAATTGTACAAGATTTTGATTATGGTACATACAACCTAAGGTCAGTTTCTAGGTTCATTACATGAAAGGGTAAGGGTGACTTAGAATTAGGTACTCGTCACACTAGAGCAGCGATATACCTAACCACATGTGAGTCAAGGAGCCTCGCGTGGGTCCAACCGACGTGCTTACTCGTTACACCTTTGAAAGGATCAAAGGATTCGTCGCGGGGTGGATGATTTCACTATCGGCAAGTAGACCTAAAGAAAGTTGCCCACTCGATGCTATTCACTATCCATTGTGAGTCTCTGTCAAGGCTTGCGGTACCGCAAGAGGAGCCTGCAGTTGCCGCAGGAACTCTGCGGCACCCGCAGGCTAAACCCTCTTTTATATATA
>CATKHJ011179603.1:0-18127 GCA_949750685.1 Vernicia montana | reverse complement strand
ATATATATATATATATTTGATCCCACCATTCCAACCTCATTATAGTGTAAAAGATTGTGGAGATCAAGAAGGCAGTGTCCAACTTTATACAAAGGCAGATAAAATGTACTCAAATTTGTATGTGTTTTCATTTGCTACAATTAATGAGCAGTAGAAGATCCTCTTATTGCTCTGTTCAGTTTCAATTATACAAATATCAGGTCATACTGAACTGAGAATTAATATAGTGCCTTATTGTACTGTTTGTGACCCACAGATATACATATAATATGCAGTTGAAAATTTTCAATAATTCATCATTGACAATCAGAAAATTAGATATGATTTTGTAACCCTTTTTTAGCCCTACCACTGAATACCAATTTATCTTGTTTGTATTTTAGCATATTGTTCTATTTGATTCTTTCTCTAACTAGTTTTAAACATATATATCAACTTTATACCAACATTTTTCATTAATAATTAACCCATACAACTCCGTACTAAGTGCAGCAATCTAAATTTCAAACTCAAAATGATGAACATTTAATCAGATTAGTACTGGTTCATTGTTTGAAATTATACATAATAAGATTTTCCTTTCTATGATTAATCGAGTTTTATTATTGCGATTAGAGGATTTTTTTTCAAATGTAGATGATAAGGGTTTTACAACAATATTCATTTTTTTTTTTTTATTGATTGGTTAATATCCTAAAAAAGCTGTTCATTAATGTTGTTTAGAGATAATAGTTAAGTAATTAAACGTCTTCCCTCATATACTATGGACAATCATTTTTTTTCCATTTATAAATTACGTACTATATATATATATATATACATTAAAACACAAACTAACCAAAAATACACACCAAATTATCATCTTCATAATGCTTCAATAGAAGGATTAATATAATATCTTGAAAATTTTCTTAACCCTTATGACTTATTAGTGATATTTAAGATAATAATAAAATTTGATTGCTTGCTGCTGATGTCCTAGCCTGATAGTGGTAAGATCTTTAAGATTGGATGTCCTTATTCGAATCTTATTAATAAAATTAATGTTAAAAAAAAAAATTTTGCTTGTTTTACAGATTATTCTATAATAATCATACAAAAATGGCCTGGCCTACATTATCAAAGAAATGGAAAACAGGCCCATTTAAACGTTAGAGGGGTCCAGTGTAACTTAGATTTTTAAGAGATTAGGCCCAACCCAATATTTGGTTAAATTATAAGTTGTCTCTCGTTGGTTGTTTTGAACTGACCTTAAAAAGTTTTTTTTTTTTTTTTTTTTTTTTTAAGACTCAGCATTCAGTAGCCCTATGGATGCTGACTAATCTGGATTAGAGTCGAGAAGGACCCACGAGAGCAAAAATTCTCGCAATATCAAATTTTACTTTTTTTAAGCATGAAATCAAAATTTTATTTAAGTGATACCAAATTATTTATCATTTGAACCAATTATGATAAAAGTTTCTTTTTAAATATATACTCTCGAATTTCTGAAATCTAAATCGATTCTCATCATTGTTTTAGAGTCAAAGTATTTAAAAAGAATTTGATTTTAAAATATAAAAAGAAAAAGAAAATCATCATACTATTATTATTCTAATAATCAAAATCAATTTAGAATTTCTAATTTTTCTATTAACTAATTCAAATTTGGTCAAATCATACCTACCACCCTCCCTAACTATTGAAATTCACCCATTCATATATATTATATATAATATATAAAAGATTGTTGTAAGAGATAATGCTATTAATTACAAATTGGTATCTCATAAATTGGATCGCAAATGGATTGGTTTGGCTCGGTATGAATTGAGTCTAAATGGATTAGATAGTATGTCACTCATTTATCTATTTATTACTCATTTAATTATTATATAAATATTCATATTCATTTAATCTATATCCATCCAAACCCACTTATTTACCTATTTATTTTATAATATTCAAAATGATTTTTTTGAATACATGCATGCAGGAACTAATATAGTACATCATAGAAATAGGATTTAATTTTATACCCTTTTTTTTTTTCTTAAAGAAGACACGTGGAGAGAAGCTATAGTTCTTTCTTTTTTTCTTTTTTTATTTTTTTATAAAATAAAATAAAATTATAAATAATAATAAAGAATGGGGCTAGATTTTCTTTTAAAAAATCTAGATTTTCTATATATATTAGACCCATTATAATTGACCTATTTATAATATTGTTAGCTACTCATTTATCACTCATACTCTTATTTAAATGGGTGAGTATGAGTGGAGAAATAAATATGAATCATTTTGAGCCAAGGGACCATTGGCTAGGTTTATGGTATGAGAGGGAATGCTGGGCTAATCCTCTTTTAAAAATTTTACATTCTTAAGAATTTGTCATTGAATTGGATAATTAAATTGGTAGCCCATAGTTTTTCTTTAACTTTGGTTATTTCTTAAATAATAAGCTAACTTGATGCTAGTCCATAACTCTAACCATTTTCTTTTCTACTGTTTATTATTTTTATTTTAAAAAAATAAAATTGTAGTTTTTTATTTTTTTTAAAAAGACCATTATTTTTTTTTAGAAAAAAAAATGCAAAGAAGGAAGGAATATTAGTGTTTGTTGATTGCATAATGAGATTATTATTTGAGTATTTATTATTAAGCAGTGCAGTCGATAATTATTAGAAATAATGACTGAAAAAAAGATAGAAGAAAAGAAAAAAAAGAAAACATTTGATTGAAATGCTAAAATTGGAAAGTCTTGGCTTGGGCCATATTTATCTTTTCTTTTACATTTATTATAATAATTAATTAATAATGAAATATAGAAAATAGAAAAATTATGAAATGCACGTGCAAAGATAGAACATTCCAAATCCTACCACACCCATATTGTAGCTAGAGAAACCTTTTACCATTGCTAATTAACAAATCTCACTTTTCACTTCAGTCAGCAAAAGCTGAAAAACAATGCCACCAATACACTTTTAAGGCACACAATGGACAGATGGAGATACGGGAAAGAGATGCTTATTTAAGACTCTTCCCTGGAAGCTAGAGTTTTACTTAAAACACAAAGAAACCCCACGAGTATGTGTGTGTGAGTGAGCCTATTAATAAAAGAAAAAAAAATTTCTGAATTTGCTTATCACTTTATTAATCAGGATTCAATTTTTTGAGCCAATAATTAAAAGTAATTTTAATATGTATATATTGATTATGAGTATTCGTCTGTTAAATTCATTTATAAATGAAATTTAATTTTAATAGACGTGCAATTCAAATGAAGATTCGAGAATATCAAAAATTTATTGTTATAGTGAGGAAAGAAAAAAGAGGCTTGAGGCAAAAGGGAAGTGAGTGAAATTAAATAAGAAGAGGGAGAGTTAGTGAAAGGAAAAGAAGTGTATAATGCACAGATGATTGGTGGAGTGGCTTTGCTTCTTCTACTACAAGTGAAAAAGGGGTTGAAAATGACATTGCACCCAATACCCAAAATGTGAATTGCATGATTGGTCTGCAAGGGAATGTGAAAAAATTGTCTCAGCAAGTTGCCTTATTAAGTTCACCCTTGTCTAAGCAAACTATACAGTTTTTATGTCTCTCTTAATTTTTTTTTTCCCTCCCTTTCTCTCACTTACATGAGCTGAGACAGAGCAACACACTCACTTCTCCTAATGGGGTGGCTTCAATCCCTCCTCTCTCCATTGAAGAAGCTTTGGTTTCGTCTGCATTCAACTCCAAAAAAGAGTATGTCCATCTTTTATATATCTGCATTTTCACTATTTTGATGTCTACTTTTGCATGTTAATTTTATTCTTGTTCTTTCAACTCTTTTCTTGAACAAATTACACTAATTTAATACAAAACTAATGTAATTTATGCACTTGTATTCTTTAAATTAAGTTTTCTTTTCTTTTGCGATTGCTCTGTTTTTGGTTCCATTAGCATGAATTATTGCCTTCTTAACTCCCCATCAAGGTTCTTCCTCAAAAATTCTATAATGTGATCACTGATCACAATTTTGTTCTTGCAGATTAAAATTCTAATTCTGTTAATTAACTGAAATTAATTTGTTTTAAAATTTCTCAGGAAGAGGGATATACATTCTTTATGAGGATGTGAAATCTTGCCCCTATGAAGATGTGCATGTTCTATGGTCAATATTAGTGGAGTCACATACACCTTCCAATATGCCATCAAAACAATGAGAGAAAGGCCTAATACTCAGAACAGAAGAGAGTTCACAAAAATGAGAGATATCAACTCATGTACATAAAAACTATTTATGATGTTTTATATACTCTTGTGAAAGGCTTTTTTTGTTTTCTACTTTTGCCTTTTTAAGTTTCTTGTCATCACAGTTGCATTACATACTAGAACATCACTTTCCTTATTTCATTTTTATTTCCTTCGTTTTAACTTGAAATATGGTTTTTACTTGGCTCTAATCTGTCTTTATTCCAAAATTCTTAACAGGATTAATACTTAAATGACACTAAATCTAGAGGCATTGGGTGAAGGGTAGCTCTAATAATCTTCTTCTATTTTAACTTGTTATTGTTGCTTTGTCAGTTTCAGCAGTTGGAGATAGCAGTTTGTTTCTTGTTTTCATATCCTTCTGAAGTTGACCTTTGAAAATTATAGAATAGATGGGACAACCTACATGTTTTCCTAAGTCTCAATAAATTTTTATACAATCACTAACTACAAGCAATTACAACAGCACTGTTCATTCACTTTGTTTTAGAAATTAGCCAAAGAGGAGAAAAAAATGATTTATTTTTTTTTTTTTTTCATTAAATGAGCTACAAGATAGAGAATTTTTCCTATTTTATTTCTAACACTACCCGTAGAATTCAAACTTGAGATTTCTTTATGAAAATTTAAGCTTTTACAGCTGAAACGTCACTTAGAGGGAAATAAAATTTATTTTTGGTTAATTTTATAGTTGTATTGCATCAGGAAACAATTTTTTACCCATAAATATGCATCACGTTTGAATTAACAAACTATACAAAACTTTGAACATGTTGCCCAGCGAATTTAATTAACAAAGTTTACCTAACAAAATAATATTTTTCCAATTCAAGAGTTGCTTTCAAGATTCATAAATAATTATTTAAGCTTTCAATGGGGAAAAGGCCGGTTTCCAATTCGATTTTTTTTTTAGAAAATGAATGCAAGGGAAGAAAATTTTGTCAATGTCATGTTAAATACTTAAAAAACAATAATTAGATTAAGCTCTCACTTCTTTATTCTCTAGTTATTTTTATTCATATTGGCATATATTTTAGGTAAGCGTGGGTCAGTGATGATATGCTACAAGAAACCTACATCACCCATGCTGATGTGAAAATTTAATGTCCTTTTAGATGCCAATTCCCAATAGAAATTGTTGGTTACTTGGTATTGTAATATGGAAAATAATTTCTATCTAGAAAATATTTTTAAAGAAAAATAATTTTCTAAGAACTCATTTTCTTATTTTTGTTATAATATTAAAAATTAGTTAGAAAAATTTAATAATTCAATTTATAAGACTAAACATGTTTAAACTTATAAAAACTCCATATTTTTAAAATATATTAAATATGAAAAAAAATGTATAAAAATGATAAATTATGACTATCAGTAAATAGTAGAGTAATAAGTTTGTGTTGATATATTTTTCTTTTAATATAATGAGTTTGTCGAATGTTTAAACAATCTACTAAAAATTAAAGATTATAAGGAAAATTAAAACATTACGAAAATATTTTTCGTTTACTGATTTTAATAAGAGCCTCAAATATCAGAAAATGTAAAAAAAAAATTCATTTTCCAAGCTTTATCGGAGTAATTTTGCCAGCACAAGAAAATTAATTTGTCAAGGATATCTTCTGCGTCCTGTGCCCTAACCAGTCTTCCAAGACGTTCAATAATAAGAGTTGGCTGGCATTTTTAATAAACCATGATTAACTTCTAAATGAAACTAAAAACTGCTAAATTTTGAGGCATTTATTATTATATTTCATTTTTTTTTTTGAGGAATTTGAGGCAATTGTGTCAAATGCACTGCACGGTTGCATACTTTTCTTAACTATTTTCTAATTTCTAGTTAGAACCATAAATATCCTGGAGTACAGAAAATATTAGTATTTCGTAAAATGAATCAGATTGGTCCAACCAAAACCTGAACCAATTACCAGTTTGATTTAGTGACGTTTGGATTTCATTTTTATTTCTATTATGCTTTTTACCTTAAATCTATTTACTATTTATATAGCAATTAAACTGTTCTAGTTTTGTTTGACCATGTTTGACTGCTGGAGCGAACCAATTAGATGAGAAATTATTAAGTAGGACAGGAACATACTCCTCCTACTCACATAAAAGTGAAATCATATGAGCGTGTCTCTATTCTAATAATTTATTTCAGTTAAATTAGTGATAGTGAACCAATCAACCAACCAATTCATTAACTGGTTTGGTTATACAAACATTGTAAAATATCTGTAAATACTAATGACTATATTGACTACCAATCAAGTTCCCTTGGAACTTGTAATAACTTAAAGCAAATGCAAGAGTTATTATCAAATTGGTCAATGATCTTCTCACTAAATTAAGAGCCAAGAGTTTCACAAGGCTTTAATGACATGCTTAATTTTTTTTTTCTTGATAGGAATTTATTGCATTATTAATTGGAAAACGACAGCAATTACATATAAAAATGAAAAACCTGGCAGGCTTCAGGCCAGTGAAAAATGACATTATGCATAGAGGAATCCAACCAAAAGGAATTCTTCACCAGTGCTTTAAATTTGCCAGGCCTTTCAAAAAGCCACGGACCATCAGTTCTGCACAAATTAACAATTTTTCAGCCAGCCAGGAAAAAAAAAGGCAGGAAGATGATGGAAGCAGTACTCCAACAAGGCCATATTTTATGATACTATAACACACAGATAGAACTGAGCGAGGAATGATTGCAATATCACAAATCAGGGACATCTACTTTCTGATGATAAAAAAAGGCTTGGAGACGTATAAATATTAAGTTGCAGAACCCACAAAATGTTTTTTTTTTCCTTTTCTAAAGTTGATGCATGAGAACTATATGGTGTTTTACATGCAAAGGATCCTACTATTATAAGGCTGATGGAGATGAACGGTCAACCACCCCTGGTAGCCAATCTTTAAAGTACTCTACACCTGTCTCTGCACGGGAGAGTGCACCAAGCGGAGTTACAGTGATCTGAAACAAATACAAGTATTCTGTTAATTATAAACAGTTCTATTTTGGATAAGTTTCAACATATAAGATAAAAATACGCACATATCCTTCCTTGAGAAATTTGTGATCTGTATCTTCCTCCTCAACTAGCTCACCCTTTGCCTACAAGAATTGGGACAAGTTCTTTTAAATTTAAGTGCAATAATAAAAGTTAAGCAAAGAGGATTAGAAAAAGAAACATCCTTTTAAATGGTGCTTTTCTAAAGAGCGTAGCAATTATCTCACTCATCCATAGTCCGTATTATTTGTCTGAAGACATGGTATTATGTTATCCCAGATGACAGAATCTCATATATCATTTTTCTGAGGAATAATTTCATGGCTTTTAGCTTTAGACAAAAAAAAAATCCAGATAATATTATGGCAATGAAAGGAATATTAATTTAGTGGAAAGAAAAAAACTTTTTGATAAGGGACAAGCATATAATAAAGAAAGCGACCCACTTCTCTCCTGAACCACATTTGTTCTCGTGAAACATTAAACACATCAATATCAGTTGATGCTGCCGAATTTGTGTCCGCTGTCATTGTTGATAACATTTCCCCCCCTTCCATGCTAGAAGGAACTTGCTTCCACCCCATCTTAAATATGCTTTTACCCTGCTTAGTCAGCTTATACCCCTTATGGAGGCACAAGAAACAGTCAAGACAACAACATTTCAGTTTATATGCATAATGGTATGACTAGTAATATTATGATAAAGCTAGAGTGTGGACGTCCCTACATGTGTATTTAAGGTTTATCAACTGTCAGAACCAACAGAAAGCTTCTAAAAAATGTTCGTAAATCATTAAAAAAATTGTCAAAACAAAACAGGACACTGATCAGTTTAGTCATCTGCAGGAAGGTTGCCAACAACATAGGATATGTTATTTGGAAAAAAAATCTCTTAGATTTTTATACTAACAGTTTCTGACAAGATTTGGGTTCCTTTTCTGCCAGATGAAGCATCAGTATTCATCAACAAAGGAAAAGAAATGAAGATGAATCCAAAATAAATGCCAATGCCAAATGTTTCCTTAGTTTTATATGCAACATTCATGTTGTAATTTGTGAACAAGCTAGCCTGAAATTTACCTTATGATTAGCAACAGTTGTTGGCAGATCTATATTCAGAAAACATCCTGAGGGATAAGTTCCATTTCTGATCTCAACGAGTATTGCACTTATGATAGGAATGCAAGCCTCGGCAGCAAGTGTGAAGTCCTCAATAGTGCTCTTACCCCCAACCCTACAAGTCATATAGGATAACAAATTACTCTTTTCACATGTTAAAAGAGTATTATGAAAGAATTCCTAAGGTTTAATTGCAAAAGTGTTAATAAGAACAAAATCCTTTTTCTGATCTGGGAATATGAGTCAAGAAATATTTATGCATACCAATCATATGAAATGGAAACAGAAGGTACATCATTAAAGAAGGCCTCCCGAGCACCAGCAACTGTACCAGAGTAAACACTGCAATTTTATTGAGGGACTTGTAAGCATAAACCGGGAGATAGCCAAAAATAATATACATTAATGACAAGTTACTTAGAAGCCATAATGTTACAGGAACACTTTCTTTTTTAATCATAATGTTAGGGGATGTTTCCTGTCCCCCAAACTTAATTCCTGTTATCTTATATTAAACATAGGTCACACTTCGAAAGAGAAATGGGGAAGGAGGGAAGAGGAGAAGAATACAGTGAGAAAATGGAATTCTGCTGCTGAAAATTTTAGGATAACATAAAAGGCATATAAGTGTACTGATACTAACATGTGATAGCCACAGTTGCTCCCCATGTTTATACCACTGATTACCTGTGTGAAGAAATAGTTAAATATATTAGTGCATTCATGCACTGCTGCTTGCTGATCAATATAGCCTAAATGTGTAATAAGGACATGTGCTATTGTTTTATCAGCAGAGAAGAGTTGTCCAACAAAGTGACCTCAACTAAGAATATAGAGATATTCAGATCAAGTAACCACAATAATTAACTCTCATCATAAAAAGCGAGCAACTGGGGTTATGGTTATGTATCTCAACATAATTGGGTTATGCTTTCTATAAATTATTATGGTTACTTACTATATGCTTTCTATATATAAAAGGGAGCAATTGCGTTAAGATCTTAAATAAATCCACTCTTAAATAGAGTTTTTTCACACTTCCATAGCTAAAGATTAACACAGAGAGCTACCAGATCAGGAACTGAAGGAAAGAGTGCTTCAGAGACCCCTAAAGAAGAACAATCAGCCGGAGTTCCTGCAAGTTTTATGTAAAACTTCAATTTTTATTGAAACATTACTTAAGATGAATCCAAGGACGAATACTAGTAGTAAAAATTGGAGACAACAATTAACAGTTTGTGTTCTCAGGGTATGGATCATCACTCTCATCTCATAACTTACCTTAGAAAAATAAGATGAGGAGATAAGATTAAAAAAACTAAAGAGTGAATCTATCCATTCCAGGGAACAAACAGACCAACATAAAAAATAAAAATAAAAATAAAAAGCAGGATTTTCATGAGGCACCTAATTCTTGCTTTTTCCCTACCAACGACAATGAACTACATTAAAGGAAGAAATAGTAGAAACATTCAGCAATGAACTACATCGGATTTTCATGGCATTGACAGAATTATAATATGAAAGCATCCACCATACTGATAAATAAGTAAATCACTAGATGCATAACTATCTATACATGGTTACCCATTCTAAATCATTTATCCAATTACAAATAACTTGATGCATGATCTCAAAATCAGTTTGGAAAACTCCTACATACTAAAGAATCATTAGGACAGATTTGGAAATTAGATTACAGAATAGGTACTCCTCAACTCCTGAATTTCATAAAGGAAAATCATTCATCCATGGCTACACTTGACAAATGTTTAAATCTTAATACTAAATTAAATTTCTAATATATATAAGAAAACAGACCAGAAACTGCAAAGGCCGTTGCTCCTTCAATATCTACTCGCCGAGCAGAAATAGGATGCCGCCAAGTAATGCAATGACTGACGGCAGATTTTTCCCTGAAAATCATATCAGTGATCAATTAATTCAAGAAATTAATATACTCATATTCTTAAAAATAATTCCTATGAACATTTCGTACAAAAATATAAGCTATAATTAAGCGCACGTATAAGTCTTCTATGAAGATAAAAAATAAATCAAAGAGAACATACGAATCAGGCGCGCAAACCAGAACATGGAAGCGATGAGTGGAGACGAGGACACGAACTAGAGAACGGAGTCCTGGTGCGTCAATTCCGTCATCGTTGGTGACCATTATTGTCGGCTTCTGATCGGAGCTCAAAACGGCACTGTTTTCCATTTCTGTGGGCGAAATTGACAAAGCAAAGTATCAAGTCTAACTATCAAGTATGTAGTCAGTGGCCCAATCAATTATGGCTGCCGGATGGTGGAGGATTATTCTTCTTCAAAGTTATGCTTATTTCGATTAGTCTTCAATCAGTAGACAGGTTGAGTTTTTACAACATTACCAAAATAAACATATACTATAATCTCTTTAAATAATATCCAATATAATAATTTATCTATAATACTCACCTTATATGTTACTTGCATCTTGAATATACATAGTTAAAAAATCTTGCTAGAAAATTTCAGTGAGAAAAAATATAATTAAGAAAAATACTACAATTCATATGTTATTCTATCATTATATAGATTGCCTCATTAAAACCTTTAGTCAAGAAAATTTTATGGGACAAAAACTTTACTAAGGAAAAAGAGTACAATCTTATACCGATTCGCTCCTTCTGATGAGTACAACATTTTAAAACGGCACATATCAATTAATAAAATAAGCCATTCAAATATGACATTAGATGAGAACTTAGTAAATAAGTCTGCTATGTTGTCACTCGAGCGAATTTGGTGAATATCTATTTCATCACTCTTCTGAAATTTATGCGTATTAAAAAATTTGGGTGAAATATATTTAATTCAGTTACCCTTGATATATCCACTTTTAGTTTGTGCAATGCAGATTGCATTATTCTCAAACAAAATAATGAGAGTATATTTATTGAGATACTTCAGGACCCTAAAAATCTTTATAAAATTGCAATATCATCATAAGTAAATATATATCTAGTCTAAGATTTATTCTTATATGGATCAGACAAATAACCAATATCCGTATGTAAACCAATGTCAAATATGAATTATATGAAAATATAACCAAATAAATATTGACTCGAGATAACACAATAAATTTTTTTACACCACTCTCATGTTTCTTGGTAGGTGCAGACCTATACCTAACTAAGAATTTTTCTTACAAATGCATATCAGGCCTGATGCAATTTGCAAAATACATGAATGCTTTTATAGCACTCAAATATGGTACTTCAAGACCAATTAATAGCTCTTTGTTATCTTCTTTAGGTCTAAAAATAGTCTTTCTTCACTTAGTGAGCTGATACCATTAGTGTACTTAAGGGAAATGATTTATCTATGCAAAATTGCTTAAGTACCTTTTCTACATAAGTAGACTGGTATATTATAACTCATTTGAGGATAAATAATCGATCTGCAGGCCGATATAAAATTTTATTTCTCTTAAATTTATCTCGAACTCACTTTTCGAGAGTTTGTTAGGAGTCTCATTTAGATCATCAACATATACTGCAATAATAATAGAATCACTATGTGGTTTTTTATGAATATATATGATCATAATGTATTATTAATATATCATTCTCTCAATAAGAATTCAATCAAACGATTATACCACATATGTTCATATTGCTTTAATCCATATAGAGATTTCTACAATTCGATGTAATTTATGTCACATGTTTGATGTGCATTCATTTCTGCTATCTTTAGTCCTTCAGGGACTTTCATATAAATATCATTTTCACAAGGCGCATATCAAGCTTTTCTTTAACTACCATACTAATTAAGTAATAGAATGTGATCATATTCATAACAGGATAATGAGTTTTCTTATTAGTTAATACAAGGTCTATGCGAAAAACCCTGACAACTAGCTTCGCTTTATATCTTACCACTTCATTATTCTTATTACGCTTTCAGACAAACACCCCCATTTATACCCAATTGATTTCACATTTTGGGGAGTCAGCATAACAAGTCCGAATACTATGCATTTAAATAGCGAGTCTAACTCGATCTGAATTGCCTCTTTTTATGATGGCCAGTCATGTCTATGTTGACATTCATATTCATAGGTTCTGGATCCAGATTGTTTCTTGAGATAGCAAGAGCTACTGTTGAGACAAATTCATCATCGACGATAAATAAATTTCTATCAAATTTTTCTCATGTATCACAAAATTAATTGAGATCTCATAATTTTTATTCATATGATCATCAACTCCATGAACCATATCTGGAGGATCTAAGTGTTTCGTTGTCTCAGTCTATGTCTCATAATTGTCTATAGCTCTTTGACTGAGATATTCCTCTTCAAGAGATTTTCTTAGTGACGCTGTTTTTTTTTTCATGAATTTTTATCTTTTAGTTCCAATTTACCATCCACGTTTCTGCCGTGTGTCAAGCTCGATTGATTTTCTATTTTCAATAGGAACTCCAACCTTTATTGGGGTATTAGCAGTTGGAATATGAGACTTTGTCACTCTTTTAGCATCTATAAATGCATTTGGCAGTTGAGTTGCAATTTGTTGCAACTATATTATTTTATGGATTTCTAGTTCATTTTGACTTGTACAGGATCAAAGTTGTATAAATGATTTTCCTTCCAGGAAATTTCTCAACATTATTTAGCACTAATATATGTTTTTCTCTCCTCCTAATGTCAAGAAATGTGTCTCATCAAAATAAATTATGAGTCTCTTTTGTGAACTCATTTTCGTACATTGAGGTGGTATTCTTAGTACATACATGGCACAACAAAAAACTCACTGATGAGAAATATTAGGCTCACATCCATGTACAAGTTGTAAATGGAGAGTATGTATTATATGCATAATGGCATGTCATACCAAACTTTCAAGGTTTTATTATTGATCTACAAGTTCAATACTTGACCAAATTACTCATTCAATAAGTCTACAGATTAAGTTGAGTTGTATCTTCTATGTGGGTTGTTTCTCTTCCAGAGTTCTCATTATCTACCAAAAGTACCTCACTCTTGAGTTTTAACTTTTAGTTATGTACAACATTTACTTCAGAGATTATTGTTGTACCAGTAGGTCTAGCTTGATGATTTCACATTAACAAATCATTGTTCTTTTCAGCCATTAGAAAACAAGCAATAAGTTTAAAATATTTTGTAAATTTTCGCTATTTATACTGTTGCTGCAGGAGCATGTTAGAGGCATAAAAACAATATATGTCTTCTATAACATATTATGTTTTATAACTTTAGCACCACACAATTTCAGCTGTGAAGTGATTCAAAATATGTCTGAATTGTATTCTAAAGAGAATAGTTTTATAATTAAATCAGTCTTCAAAAAACTTATAAATAATTTATTTAGTTATTCAGGAATATAGAATATCGGATCTTTAACAAATTAGAATACTAATGTACCATAAATTTAGGATACTTAGTTCTTCAGGAACTTAGAATCAATTATTCAAGAATTTTATATTTTATTTATTTATTTAATTAGTTCTTCAAAAACTATTGATAATACTATTTCTTCAGGAACTGTATTAATTTATTTAATTTTATAGGAATACAAATTCTTCATAAATTACAGATGATAATAGTTTTTCAAGAACTATAATTTAGAATACAAGTTATTTATGAACTGTATTAATTTATTTTAATTTTACAAGAATTTTAGAATACAAATTCTTCATGAACTATGTTTAATTAATTAAAATTAAATAGTATCACATAATAATATCTCAAAAAAATAATAATAAAATTATTTTTCTTTCATTGATTACTTTGGTAGAAAAATCAACAATAATTAACTTATATCTTTATAAATTGCAATTGTGGAAACGAATAGCAAACAAAATTGAAGGCATAAAGGAATAGCAAACAAAATTTAGAATTTTAACATAATTATACACATTACAAAGGCACAAGAAAACATACACAATACCATATCTAGAATGTCCTTGCATCCTAATAAAGGCAAGGCAATGAAAATCGCTTGCACGCAACTGATCATTATGTCTTTACTATCTCGTTCATATATAGGATCCTTAGCAATAAATACGAAACTAATATTGTCTTCCCCTATTACCATATATGAATAAGTACGAAATGAATGGACAACACAGTAACATAATGTATTAAGAAAAAATCTCAACCATAATTATACGTGTCGTAAAGTTTGTAAGAGTTATCAGTTTCAAAAGGATTGGCAACAATTAATCAGACAAATGAGACTTGTCTATTAATTCTTTTCCAGTTGATCCTTTGATCGTCCAATTAACATAATTACAAAACAAATAGCAAAACGAATAGCAAACAAGAATTTTCAATTTTAACAATATAATCATATTCAAGTTTAACAATAAAAGGAATAGTAAATAAAATTCAAAATTCGAGTGCAAACGATTTCATATCAGAGATGTGACATCGTGCTAATAAGATATTGTAAATCGCTTTATTAGCACAGCATATCAAAAACAATAACAAAGAATATAAAACAATAAAGTAAAGAGAAGAAAAATACATAGAGGAAAATATGTAGAGAGAAACGGGACTCGAAATTCTTATTATTAGACAAACTCTAACTTCTCTTATATAGAGGAATAATTAGGGTTTAGTGTATACAACATTACTAAAATAGCCTTATATTATAATCTCTTTAAAATACATACTCAATGATATTTAAGTAAAATCCACATATAATAATTTATCTATAATATTTTTTCTTTATTTTCTTTTTCTATATTATTCTTTCTTTTTCCACCCGATAAAACTCCCAAACTAAACCAATCCTAGAAATACTATATATCAACAGAAAATTTTGCCTACTCATTAGACAATAATCACAAATATTTAAAAAGAAATTTATAAAACATAATCAGATTTCAATAATGGGTGCCAAAAATAAAAAGAAAATGAATTGTAGGTGTTAGTGTGAAAACACTCAATTAGATTCAATAATGGTGGCACCACCTACCTTGCCATTGTCAAAGCTCCCATGTGCTCTCTAAGACTTCAGAAATCAGCTCCTCAACAACCTCCACCAATCAAGACTCCATTAGTTCTCTTTGTAATTCTATAAATACCAATGTATTTCACTTTGTAATTACACCATTTATTAATATAAATCATCTATTCATCATGTAATCTAACATGGTATCATAGCCTAAGAGCTCATTCAAGCTCAGAATTCTCAAAAATCCATAAAATCAATTTTTGCACAGTTTATTGCTCTGTTTTTCAGTTTTTTCAATTCTGTCTCTTTTCGCCCCCACATGCACACGTTAAAATTTTTTTCTGACCATACCATTATCAAGCCTGTGAAATTCTAAGAATTTTGACATAAAACTCGCCGGAAACGGATCTGAAACGCGCCCTCACGTGCCGGTAATAGTTCTGAGAGTGGTCTTCACGCGCGTCACGCGCGACTAGAGGAAGAAGACGATCCACGTCATCGCCACGTGGTGCCCCGTCATCTAGACAACCAATCTGATTCTGCCACGTCACCCACCACTGCCACGCCAGCCAAGATGCCCAATCAGCATCCACGTCATCCAGTCATCACTCGCCACGTGTCATATGACGCCCTGCCCAGTCAGCACCACGTCGTCACTCAAAGGTCGCCACGTGTCGAACGTGAGATCCACTGTCAGAATATCCAATTGGTTCGACCATTCATGTGTCGCCACGTGTCATCCACGTGGCCCATTCACTGCGTGCCACGTGTCACAACGTGGCCCCACTCTGCCACGTCAGCGATTCGCTGACCAGGATCCGACCCGGATTCGCGTCCTGCCCGAACCGACCGGTGGTTTACCCGCCCCGACCCAATTTTGACCCGACCTTTCTCCGGTCTGGTTCTCTTTTTGATCGAACTGATCCAGTTTGTTTTGACCAACCGGTTCAGTGAATTTTAATCCGGTTTTCAACAAACTCATACTGGTTCCCAAGGTTTTCAGACCTTCTGAGTTCAAATTTGCAGTCTGTTTTACAAAATTCTGTCTCTAAATTAATTTTCTTATTTTTTCCTATATTTTCTCTATTTTTTCAACAGCCGGTTCAACCCTCTTCTGACCGGTTCTAAATGAACCTTTACTGGTTCCCAAGGTTTTAAGGCCTTTTGAAATCAATTTTGCAGTTTGTTTTGTAAAATTCTGTCTCTATCTATATTTTTCGCATTTTTTCTCAATTTTCTATGTTTCTTTAACAGGTCGGTTCAACCCCTTTCCAACAGGTTCTGAATGAATCATTCCTGATTCCTGAACATTTTAGACCTTCTGAATTTATTCTTGGTCTCTGTTCTGTTACTTTGCGACTCAATTTTCTATTTTGGGCATTTTTTGAATCCATTTTGCCCTTCTAAATCGATTTCTGGTATCTGATTTACCAGTTTTCAAATTTATCTCATCATTTGGGCCGTTTCAATTAATTTTTTGGCCTTCCAAAAGCCATTTTATGGCTTTTGTTTTATCTATTTCAGATTATATCTGAATCCAGATTTGGTATCAATTTTACCAGAATCTGACTCTGTCTCCAGTTATTCACGTGTTCCGCACGTATCCATCTGTACTCTGCCATTAAGATGGCTCCTCCTATTATCACGTGTTCCGCCACGTGTTCAAATCCGATATCTGTTATCAGATTTCGACTCTGGTTATCTTTGAATTTTATTTTTCAATTATACTACTATTATCAGTTTATGTATTTAATTTTTGTTTTCAGTATATTACACTAGTTTTTTTAATATGTATTCTGTATTTTGTTTCAACCCGTTTACCACATCTACTGAGCAACCTCAAGTTGGCATCTACGATACCACCTTGAGTTTGAGGGAGGGTGTTAGTGTGAAAACACTCAATTAGATTCAACAATGGTGGCACCACCTACCTTGCCATTGTCAATGCTCCCATGTGCTCTCCAAGACTTCATAAACCAGTTCCTCAACAACCTCCATCAATCAAGGCTCCATTAGTTCTCTTTGTAATTCTATAAATACCAATGTATTTCACTTTGTAATTACATCATTCATTAATATAAATCATCTATTCATCATGTAATCTAACAGTAGGCAAATAAAAATAATAATTTTTTAAATTTTAATTGTTGGAATCATAATTTTAAAAACAATATGTATTTAAGAGAATATGAAATTATTAAGTATATACTTTCTAATTATTCATGTAAAAAAAAAAATTACATACTTTCTTATGATAAAAACATGCATGATGTGTATAATTTTGAAAATTTTGAAGGCAAGAGGTATATTTTTCGAAAAGTAAAAAAAAAAATTACATATAAAAACACGCATGATATATATAATTTTGAAAATTTTGAAGGGAACTGGTATATTTCTCAAAAAGTATATATAAAAATGTAAGGGAAAAATATAATTTCATAAAATTTGGAGAGCTAATATTTATACTTTTTAAAAAATATATGTAAATTCATAAGTAAAAATATCTATACTTTTCAAAGTAATTCTGCTAAAATTAGCTTGAGAATATCATTAAACTATTTGATTTTCTAATAAAAATAAAAAAGAAAAAGCTTTCTATTCAATCTCAAAATAAGAAAAATATTTGTTTTCGTGGTTTGCCCCTTTGGGTTGGGCCTTTGACCTTTCAATATCCACCAGCTATTAATTTTATTTTGGGCCAATTTGTACTTTCATTTTGTTCAATGCAATTTCATCAATTAAAAAAAATGAGGAGAAAAACAAAAGTCCAAAGGATTTTTTTTT